>PVLC010000769.1:101703-156729 GCA_004027655.1 Graphiurus murinus
CGTGGTGGCGCACGCTTGTAATCCCAGCATTCGGGAGGCTGAGACCAGAGGATCCGGGTTCGCGGCCAGCCTCAGCTACCTAGTGAGGCACTCCGCAACTTAGTGAGACTCGGTTTCAAAATAAAGAATAAAAAATGGGGCTGGGGGTATAGCTCGGAGGTAGAATGCCCCTGAGTTCAATCCCCAGTACCGCCAAAAATAAATAAATAAATAAATAAATAAATAAATAAATAAATAAATAAGGCTGTCAAATTTATAAAGAGTATGAATAACTCAAGACCTATCACTTCTATGGAGGGTTTAAGCCACTGGTTTTTTTTTGGGGGGGGGGGAAGTGCTGGGGATCTCTGAGCTAACCCCCCAACTCTGTTTTATGTTTTATTTTGAAACAGGGTCTCACTAAGTTGCAGAGGACCCTCATAAGTTGCAGAGGCTGGCCTTGAACCTGCAATCCTCCTATCTCAGCCTCCCAAGTACTGGAATTACAAGTGTGCATCACCATACCCGGCTGCCTCTTTTCTTTTAAATTCAAGCACGAATCGTCTTCAGGAGTTTTCTGCACTTTTCCCTATGTTCCCCTCTCTTTGGTATGGGCATGGACAAACCTTCATGTTCTCTCTTTGCCTGCTGCATCATTGATGCCCACACACCACTTTATTATAATACATGTTTTTCAGAGAAATAAAACCCAGAGAAGCAGTAAGTGAGAGTGAGAGCAACCCAACCACTGTAGCATAAGCTGTTAATGCAATGCAGAGGAAGGAAAGGAAAAGCTCAAAGTTTTCATACAGCTAGCTCTGTTTATAGCTGCCAAGTAAAGAACTTAAATTCAAGTGCTTCATAATTGTTACAAATTGTGCCAAAGTACAGTGTGTAACAATAAATTATGAAGCTTATCTAAATTATAAAAGTAATTGAACTTTCCTCGGATACTCATAATTCTGCCCTCCATAAATTCTCTGTTTACTGCATATTCAACAGCTATGTGTTCCAGTTAAACAACAACCACCAAAAGAATGAAAACTAAAAAGGAAAAAAAAATCTTCCAAGAGCAATAATGTGCATATAGGCCCCCAACACATCTAAATACCAGAATGCATAAACAATGACTTTCAAGATCTTTAAGCCATAGCAAATGTTAATAAAAACATTTATACTACAAACAATTCTCTTAGAGCTTTTTTGTAGTTTTGTTTTCCTTTCATTACTGTAGACATTGGTTTTCACATGACTTTTCTCCCCCATCCCAACATTTCCTCCTGCTGCATGAAGCCATAAATCTTAGTTAGCATATCACTCTATAATCTTTTGCAATAATAACAAAAATAATGAAAGCAACAGCAACTCAGTTCTTTGGTCCTTGCCATTTGCAAGAGTCCCAACCTCTTAAGACAGTCTAAATAGTAAAATATACACCGGATCCACCAACTGCTGAAACACAGCAGTCCAAAGTGGAATACAGCTGCTACTTGGAATCAAACTGAACAGGCACTATGAAATGATTAAAAAAAAAAAAAAAAAGTTTACAGCCACCAGGGAGTAAGTATGTAGAGATGATACCATTTCCAAGTTTAAATTTGAAGAAAGATTCCCCTAAATGACATCTTGATACTCCTAAGGAAGAAAATTGTCTTTTCAATAGATTCCCCAACATTCCCACGGGGAGCAAATCAGCCAAGCAGGTGGGTTAGTGATGAAGGTAACCCTTGTTCTCTTATAAATATCTTCAATAATTAGCAAACATGATGAACAAATTAAGAAAAGGCATATAGGCAAAAGCCCAAGTTTGTAGGAAGTTTCCCAGGATTTCATTTGATTTTCATTTGGGTACCTGGTTCCTCAATCCTAAATTAGGCGCTTCTATTTTCAGTATCTATTCCAATTTAACGAAAACATTTATTTTATAAACAGAAAAGGAAATGAGTTTGAATAAGATATATTTATGCAATTACCATATCTAATAGCCAATTACATGTCCTTACATGAACAGATAAATAATATATGCACATACATTTATCAATCTTGTCTGTGAGCGAAAGAAGAGAGAAGAAATTAAAAGAAGAGCAAACTATTACACACAGCATGCCGTTTTCATTATTCCTATTTGCATAAGGAAATGCAATATTTGTCTTCACTACAGCTACAAATTATAAACATTTGTCTCAAATCTTTTAAAATCAAACTAAAATATACCAGTTATGTATTAACCATCTCCTCTGACCGCCTGACAGTTAGAAGTTATAACAACTGACATTTATTTCCCTTATTTTGTAAAATAAAGGCAGAGAGAAAAACCGGAGTTCATGTAAAGCCATTATTCAAGCACTAATTATTTTAACATCAAGTTAGATATTTTTTTAAAAAAATAGTATCCACAGGGAGAAATCATAAGAAGCTAGTGAGAGAACAGGATCAGATAGGGTATACATCTCAAGTGTCCATTAACTAAAGTTACATGAAACTAGAGGAGGAAAGAAAAAAGAGAACTGACAACCACATGAATACCAAATTAATTCATTATGATCAGTGCTACTACAATGAACACAAAATTAATTCATCACAGTGGAATACGCAAAGCACTACCCACTTGCTATACCTACTGACAAAAAATAATAGGCCGATTATCCTCCACCGGGTGACACTCGCGGATGTGGGCACTGCAGCTTGTCAGTCACACAAGCAGTTCCTTCCCTGGGAGTCTACACCAAGATACTTCTACCAGGAGGTTCTTTTTTTTTTTTTTTTGGTTCTAGGGATTGAACTCAGGGGCATCCTACCTCCAAGCTACACCCCCTAGCCCTATTTTTTATTCTTTATTTTGAAACAGGGTCTCACTAAGTTGCGGAGTGCCTCACTACATAGCTGAGGCTGACCGCAAACCCAGATCCTCCGGTCTCAGCCTCCCAAATGCTGGGATTACAAGCGTGTACCACCACACCTGGCTGCAAGGAGGTTCTTTACCAACCACATTAAGTAAAGGATAAGAAGTAAAGACCAAAATACCAATGGTTTTCTCTGCTGCTTTTGTTTCCTTGCTAAGAGGCGATTCTATGGAATTGGGGTTTTTTGTTTGCCTGGTTAGTTGATGTTGGCTGGTTTGGGGGAACTGAACCCAGGGGCATGCTACCAGTCAACCTCTGAGCTACACCCCCAGCCCTCTCCCTGAGGCTGGCCTCAAACCTACAGCCTTCTGGTCTCACACACAATTCTAAAGGAGGCACTTCACACTCTAGGTCTTGATAGTACAGACTATTCCCTTGCATGACCCTGATATTGCATCTCATGGCCCTCAGACTGAAAGTGTACTCTAAAAAGCATTACTATATTCCCCTTAGTTGGCAGCCCTGGGCTCTTGCCATACAGGTGTAGACAAGACAGCCACTACTGCCATGGCCAAGGCCAGCTGTCTTTGCTTCTAAAGGAACTTCTTGCAACCTCAATCTCCTTACAAGCTCCCAGGGGCACTACACCAGCCACAGGAGTCTGGGGTCTATCACAGGACTCTGCCACATGACAGGATGAGTTAATGAAACAGTCCCCCTTCTGATAGCCTCCTTTCTGATGAAGACAAGTGTCTGCTGGCTTTTCTTCTCTGTCAGAAGCAAGGACCTGGCAGCTGGACCTCACGAGGGTTCAGTCTCCTTCTATTTCTGGCATCCACTAAACCTCCTTAGTGCTTAAAGGGTGCCTTTCCCCAGTAACTTCAAGAAGATTTAAGCCAGGTATGGTGGCCCATGCCTGTAATCCCAGTATTTGGGAGGCTGAGATAGGAGGATCGCAGGTTCTCAGCCAGCCTGAGCAATGTAGCAAGACTCTCAACAACCTAGTGAGACCCTGTATCAAAACAAAAACATAAAATGGGCTGGGGGTGTAGCTCAGAGGTAGAATGCCCGTGTTCAATCCCGAGTAACCAATGCATGTGAACATACGTTCTGAAGCAGGCACGCGTGCACACACACATACACACACACACACACACATGTTTTAGCATGTGGAGAGATACATGCTTTAGCATGTAAGAGAGAAAAGAACTGTTTCCTACACGGGATGCCTTTCTCCTTGGGAAGGAGCAATGTGAAGTGTTGAACCTTTTCCCTTTTATTTGTAAACACTCCTTTAAGCCACAGAATGCTTAAAGACCTGTGGGCATTTGGGAAGTACAGTTCCCGTAGAACTACTATCTACAAGATTAACCCTGTGCACATTTTTTCCTCCTTCCCTTGAAATGGGAAAGGTTGGCTGGTTTGTGTTTTAGATCTTCAAAGAGGGACTGATCTCATACCCTTTTCCAACACAGGCCCAAGGAATACAAATGTGAGCCTAAGGAAAGGCTCCAATTTACTGTCACAACTTGCTAAAGCACAAACTCATTTATTCAGAATGCTTCGTGGGGTATGCAGGGACTCAGAAGACGATCCTCTTTCCTTGGATAAACCGCTCTTCATCCTTTATTACTTAGCCTTTGTGGGTGCTAACACTACGACAACACATCTGCACACCACAGATGGGGTACTCAGGTAGGAAGAAACAGGAGTCTCAAGACAGGAGAGCAGAGCATTGTATTCCCACCCGAGAAAAGGGAACCAATAAATGCCGAGAGCCTTAGTAGAGGCAGGAAGCTATCGCCTTAAGTTGTGCATGAGTGGTCAGATAGAGGTGGAGACAGAGAGAGGAGTTTTCCACACAGGGTAAAGCACTTTGCAAAAGAAAACCAGAAAAGCCTTCTGCAGCTAAGCCTCCCTCCATCTGTTCATGCAGGACAGCAGTACTCAAACTTGACTGTACATCAGAAACACCTAGGGAGGTTTTAAAACTCCGCAATTTAATTGGGGATGGGGTCAGGCATCAGTATTTTTCCCCGAGTGGTTCTATGTGCAGCCAGGATTGCAAACCACTGAGACAGAGGCCAGATGGCCTATCTATCATGTACCTGGGGAATCAGAGTTTGCCACGAAGGGACACAAATCAGTGTGTGTCGTGATAGCCTGGCTGCCTACCCAAATCCAGTCGGGACTTTTTATTAAAATACAGACTCCCAGGCCACACTCTAGTCCAGTTTTACTGAATCCAAATCCCAGGAAATGATGTTCAGTAATGTCTACGTGTTTTTTCAAATTTTTTCAAGTGTGTGTGTGTGTGTGTGTGTGTGTGTGTGTGTGTGTGTGTGTTGCTGGGGATGGAATCTAGGGCCATTCTATCATTGAGCTACATCCCAGCCCTTTTAAAATTTTTATTTTATTTTATTTTATTTTAGTGTATGGTTCTGGGGATGGAATCTAGGGCCATTCTACCATTGAGCTACATCCCCAGCCCTTTTAAAATTTTTATTTTATTTTAGTGTACGGTTCTGGGGATGGAATCTAGGGTCATTCTATCATTGAGCTACATTCCCAGCCTTTTTAAATTTTATTTTGAAACAAGGACTCACTAAGTTGCCCAGGCTGACCCTCGAACCTGCTATCTTCCTGCCTCAGCCTCCCAATTACGGGGATTCCAGGTGTGTGCCACCACCCCTGGCAAACCTTCAAGCCCATTCCGATTGTCAACAGGGGTTGAGAACCGCTGGCCTCGCTGCCCCTTGGAAGCTCTTAGCCCTTGCCTTGTTTGGTTTCCAAAGTAAGGCTTCATGTTTAGACGGGTAACGTTAGCACACCAGCGAGTTAGGAATGGCAGGGGAAACGAGTGGAGGAGGGGAGAAGTATTTAAGAAAAAAATAAAGAGAAAAGAAATTTAAGTGTCCTCTAAGCACCCACAAGTCTGCTTCTTAAAGTGCTGATAATGAGCAGTGGTGTGCTGAAAAGACCAATGAAACTAAATTTTGTACCAGTTCATCTCAGCACATCCTGTTTATACGACTATTTAATGAGTCATTCAGCCAGGATGATTTTCTGTCTGAATATGTTAATTGCCATTTTTTTTTTCATCGCTCTCTATTAAACAGTACAGATAAAATAGGCACGCTTGGGTTTGTCAGTGCTATCAGCACCTCCCTCACCCTCCAGGGAGTAAGCACCAGGAGTGAACAGGGGGGATCTTCTTTTTTTTTTTTTTTTTTTTTTTTTTTCGTTAAGTGTTTAACTCCTTTAACATGTATTGGCATTGGGGACCCCAACTTCAATTCAAAAGCATATGCTAGAGTTAGCTTTAAAGTGAGAATGAAATGAGGTGGTTCTCCCCCATATGCCGCTGGCTACACTCTATCAGGAAGAATAGCTCAAACAACAGGGCAACAACAGAAGCTGGTTGCTGGCCGGTATGGATATCTGGAGAAAGATAAGTGACTACAATTTGGGAAATTTTTGACTTACACTGGTCTTCTTTTAAGTGTAGCTCGCTGATATAAGTTAGGTACCAGCCAATCTATAATGTTTCTTATCATTAATCCAGAAGCCAAGAAGATCCAGAAAACGGGTGAAAGGTCTAGCTGGTACTTTTTGTTTAAAGAGTGATTAAGAAGCTGGGCGTGGTAGCGCATGCTTGTAATCCTAGTACTTGGGAGGCTGAGTCAGGAGGATCGCAGGTTCTCAGGCAGCCTCAGCTACTTAGTGAGGCCCTCCGTAACTTAATAAGACCCTGTTTCAAAATTAAGAATTAAAAAAAATAGGACTAGGGGTGTAGCTCGGAGGTAGAATGCCCTTGGGTTCAACCCTCACTAATGCCAAAAAAAGAAAAAAGTGATTAAGAGAATTTTTTTTTTCTATTTTTGGTACTGGGAATTGAATCCAAGGGCATTTTACCTTTGAACTACACCCCCAGCCCTATTTTAGTTTTTATTTTCAAACACGGTCTCGCTAAATTGCTGATCTCTGGCTGCAAACCTGAGACTCTCCTCTCTCAGCCTCCCAAGTACTGGGATTACAGGCATACACCACTGCACCCAGCTAACGAGAATTCAATGTTGTATTTCAGTTATCCCCCAAAGAAGTAGAATATACAAATGTAAAATCAGAAACACCACCAATGCAAAAAGTGAAGCACTATCGGTTAGAAAGGCCATATTTGATACAACATCATCACGTGATAAATCAAACCACTCTTAATTCTCATTTAAGCCATTTCCAGTGCCTTAATTCTAATTTTAAGCATTTATATTAAGCCAATTACTTATCATTTATACTGCACTCAGAAGGAAGAAAAACAAAACAACAACAAAAAGCCCCTAAAACCACAACAAACCTTAAGGCCATAACAATATGTTTTACTTTTTACTGCTTTATTTACCAATATTAAATGATCAAATTAATAACGCTCTTAATGGCTTTTTGACATGTAAAATATTTTCCTAAGTGAAAATCAAGCAACCAAAAAGATGAAACTCCAGCGGCAAAGGTTTACTGGTCTTTGCACACCATTCAAGGGACTTTGTAAATTACGTTTGTTCTTTTGAGTAGCAACTAACAACCTTGAAAAGGACAGGTTGGGTTTTAAAAGAGACAGATATGACCTAAAGGGAACACATTTTACTGCAGTGAAATAAACTGAGGAAACAGTTTGCAGATTAAAAACCCCTTGAAAGGAAGCATCATCTTGAGGGAGGGAGGGAGGGAGGGAGGGAAAGAGAGAGAGAGAGAGAGAGAGAGAGAGAGAGAGAGAGAGAGAGAGAGAGAGAGAATATCTTTGCTGAGAAAAACAGCTGGAGACAGGAAGCTTTCCAGCTTTCATCCTGTCTGCTTTGACTCCACCTCATCCCCATATCATGAAAAGGCAAAGACTGATTTCAGCTGTGCCTCTTTTCTAAAGAAGGGGGGAAAGGCTTTATGGCTTGGAACAACCCCATCCAGAAGACTCACCCTCCACCCGAATCCTACAAATACTAACAATTAGTATGGAAAAAGAGAAATGGTGATAGATAAGTAGCAACTCAAAAACAGGGTTTCACGGGTTTTTAACAATGAAAAGAGAGTATTTGTTCTAACTTGTTGCCCTCAGCAATTCTCCTAGGAATTTGCAATCCCCTGTGAGAACTAACCTTGATAAACATACTAATTGTGATAGGTTTTCTTCTCTTTACATTTGTCTTTTTGGGTTTGGGTGTGTGGTTTTTTTCTTTCTTTCTTTCTTTTCTTTCCAATTATGGGGAAAAGGAGTGTGTGATAGTTTTTCTTCTCTCTACACTTGTCTTTTGGGGTTTGGGGAATTTTTTTTCTTCTAACTATGGGGAAAAGGAGTTCCCTTCAGTATCACTAAAAAGTCGATGGATTTTAGTTATTATCATATTTAGATATCTAAAGATTTTTTTTACTTATCTGTTGTCTCATGCATATTGTTCACCACTGCTGTCTTCTAAGTATTTTTATGAAATTTATCACATTTAAAGAACACTGTGGCATAGCAAGGGACAGCTTGGATTAGAAATTTGAGTCACCCTTGGTTACCAGACAATCAAGCAACTCAATAAACAAATGAGATGCACCTAATACACCCAAGTCACAATTTTTTCCTGTGTTATTGCTATTTGGGGATGCCTTTTGAAGTGGGAATTAAAAAGCTAAACAACATAGGGACATGTAAACACAAAAGTCTAACTTTGAAATTCGTAACCAATGGCAGTATAAATAGTACCTATGGGACATTTCATATTCTCCACAAAGAAGAACCGACTTACATACAAGCTGAAAGAAAGGAATTTGCATGCCAGTTACATATAAGTTGGGAAATTAACTAATTCTTTTTCTCCCCAGCTATTCTTAATAGACAGGAAAATTTCCCAGCATAAGAGGTTTCAAGCAGGATATGTAAAATGAATATTAACTTCATCTTAACAGACGGCTCGAAAGTAGGTATCTTCAGATTTTCAACCTTACAGTGGAATGCTTTGATTCCATGGTAACATTTCAATTTCTAGAAAATGTCTTCTGTTGACACTTGGTATGTGCTACCTCCTTACCAATGGATATTAATTGCCTTTGATTTATCTTTATTCATTCTGAATGTCTTTTATTTGAACCACCTCAGTTACTAGGAAGCACGGTATAACTTTGAATATCTTCATGTAAGGTGAATTTAACAGCATGTATCTCTAAAATAACATCATTTGATTATTTGTGTCATACTTTCTAGGTCTCTTTTCTTGCCTGATACAATGCCATGAATATCAGAAACAGAAAATGTTCACATATCATTTCCATTCATTTTCAAAAACCAACGTAACAAAAAGGCACCAGGAAAAAGGAAACTTCCTTCCTTCTAGCACAGATGAGGAGACTGAGCAAAGACAGCAATTGTCCTGACCAAGGTCACAGACGGCAGCAGCACTGTGCAGATCTCTAACAGAAATCCTTGGAATCCTCCATGAATGAGACCTTAACCCTGATTCATCATCCCCACCAGCACCTACAAAATGACTAGCTCAAGGACCACAATTCTCAAGTCAAATTACAGATGTCTTGTTATTTCCAGCACATTCCCAGGGACTTCAGTTTCATTAGGTAATGACAGCAAGACCCCATGGACTTAACAACATGTGCCTAACAGCAAGCAGAGGATGGCAGAGTCCACCTGCCTCTGAAATCCATTCTAACTGCCTTCGTGAACTCCTCTCTTTTAAATACGTGTTTATGCCCTAGGACGGATCCATCCCCTACGATGCAGGAGGGCCACTATCAAGAACATAAGTTTGACGTCATCAGTGCTGCTCCAATGAAGTCTATGCAAAAAGGCGGGAATATACATAGGAGAGAAAGAGAACACACACCTTTTGAGCATCGACCAGGACTATAAGCTATTTCCAAGCTTAGTCTTGAATCACTGTAACAATCAAATGCAGATGGAAACAGAATTGGCCTCCTAACCTATTAGTTTTGCCCAAGTTTCTACAAATCAGTGCTCACGACACCTGAGATTGATGTCCAGGCCTAACTGCAAAACACACGCTTTTTTTACTTTATCACATTGACTCCTTCAATTAATTAATTAATCCATTCATTATTTCTTTGCTTACCTATTGGTACTGAAAGTGGAACCCAAAGGCATTCTACCTCCGAAAAACACCCCAGCCCTATTTTATTTTTCATTTTGAAACAAGGTCTCACTAAGTTGCTGAGGCTAGCCTCAAACTTGCAATCCTTCTGTCTCAGCCTCCCAAGTACTGGGATTAGTCATGCACCTCCATGCCTGGCCTATATTGACTCCTTTAAAGAATAATATAAAGTAAAATTTTGTTTTTAATTCCATAAGATAATTTCAGGAAAAGAGTTAGATGCAATCAGAAATAGTATTTCTTTTTTTTGGGGGGGGGGGGTTACTGGGATTTGAACCCAGGAGCACTCCACCCCCAACCCTTATTTTTTATTTTGAAACAGGCTCTCACTAGGTTACTGAAGAGTCTCGACACATCGCTAAGGCTATCCACAAACCTGTGATCCTCCTGTCTCAGCCTCCCAAGCACTGGGATTACAGGGGTGGGCCACCATGCCCAGCAATGATGACTATTTCTCTATGTGAAGAAAGGTAGGTACTAATAACTCTGATAGCACCAGGCTCTCTTAGGAATCATAAAAATCCTTCTAAAAGTTGAGTAAAAGTAGGGAAACATGTTCATTAGTTAAGGTATAAAATGGAGATAAGGGCCAGCTTTGTGTTTCTTCAATGATGTAGAGCATTTATACATCTTTAAACAATTTCATCTTTCTATACAATTACAATCCATCAAGGATTTGATTTAGAAACAACAGGAGAGGCAAATAGCTGGAAAGCTAAACACTGGTATCAATACCAAAAGTAAACCAAAGCACACGCAAAACGCCAAATTGACAGAACTCTAAAGTTCACGTCTGAGTGAGCTCACCGCCCTGCCCCGCATCTGTCCCGTACGCTGTATACCCATGCTGCCTCTGATTTGTTTAGTCTATTGGCCAAATGAACTGCAGTACCAACTTTAAAAACCAATCAAAGTATTAAAATAAAAGAGACGTCCTTCCCCATATTTGGCAGGAAAGCCCTAATTCAAACGTTCCAAGCTTCCCCCAAGAACAAGCAATTATAAGGTGCAGAAAGGCGCTGGCTTTAAAACAACATGCTAATCCTAATATTAGTACCTTGAAAAAGGAAAACTGCCAAGATGTTGGAATAATGCCCAGTTATCCGTCTTACCTACAGCAATAAAACTGTCCTATAAATGTGAACAAGACAGTTAGGATACATTTTGGAGTTGGGTTATTGGCATTTCTTTCCACCTCGCCATTTCCTGGGAGAACAAGCCTGACCCACGGAGGCAAAACACAGCAGATGGTAACCCAGCCCGCTACCGAGAGCACTTAGTCAATCCAAATAATTCACACAAAAATGAAGCAAGATGTTCAATGATTTATGGCCCCGATTTCACTAGATAATTAAGGAATCCCACTCTTCAACACAGCCACCTTTTTACTGTCGTGCGCTGGATAGCTAGCTCAAGTGTCTAAAAAACAATACATTATTTTATTGCTATTAACAATAAAATAGCTACCGCGTAATTATTAATAACATAATAATAATTATTATAGCTAACACTATAGCATTATTATTATTATAGCCAAGCACTCTTGTAGTAATTTACGAGAAATACCTTGTTTAGTCCTCATTACAATTCTCTGAAATTACTAAGCCCACCATACAGATAAAGAAGCTGAGAAATAGGGACTAAAACATGGAGATCCAAGTCTCAAATCTAGGAAGTATAGATCTGGCCCATGTTCTTACGTGTTACAACAGAGTGGGAGTGGGTTTAATCTAATGATTACTGCAAATTTTTTTTAATATAGTGCATTTACTTGGAGAACACCAGGTCTAGATTCAGCTGCTGTGGGTTCTACACCTTGCTGCTTGTCGCCATTTTTTGGGGTGTGTGTGTGTGTGTGTGTGTGTGTGTGTGTGTGTGTTTTACTGGGGATTGAACCCGGGGCATTCCACCTCCAAGCAACACCCCAACCATATATATATATTTAAATATATATATATATATATATATATATATATATATATATATATATATATATATATTTTGGAAACAGGTTTCGCAAGACTGTCCTTGAGCCTACAATCCTCCTGCCTCAGCCTCTCAAGTACAAGGATTACAGACATGAGCCACAACGCCTGGCTCCAAGCCACTTTTTGAGCAAAGGTTTCTTCACCTGTGAATGAAAGAGTGCTCTACAAGCTCGAAACTTGTTCTTCCAGTTTTAGAGATTTCAGATTCTGAAGATAAACCTTTCAATCTCAGTTTTTCTGAAAGACCAGATCACTTTTTATCACTGTTCCAGATCTGGAAATACTGATCGCTGGCAATAGAAATCAAACAACCACAGTTTCTCTCTGGCTAGATGATCTGAACCCACGTGATTCGGATATAAAAGTGCACTTCCTCTCTTTGCAGACAGGATTAGGCGACTTTCTAATAAGTGTAACTCCAGCAAAACCCCAAGAACTGAGGCTGCTACTTTCCGATTCCCAGGTAGAATCACACTTTAGATCAAAGAAAATTAAAAAATAATCAAAATTCCTCTGATTGTGCCGCCTCCTGATTCTAAACTTGCATTTTCCCTCTGCAACAGGAAGCCAACTATCCCATGGAAAATATTAGCTATGATAAGGCACACACATTAAAATGCACATGCGTGCGCACATGCACACACACGTACCCTGCAAAGATATTTCCACAGGCAAGCATGTACTTATTCATTTCAACACAATTATTCTAATTATCTTTCTCCTTACCTAAGAGTCACATACTTGTATGCAGTTTAGCTGCATATTAATTGGCAGCTGCACACGTGTAGGGAAGGCAGCAAACACCTTTACACCTGTACAGCAGCAGCAGCTAGGCTGACAGCCACTAAGGTAACCACTGAAGTCTAACCTAGGTCGAAACAATGTTGGGCAGGGAAGAAGATCTGGAGCTGTGATGCACATACTGGGGTTAATCTAACACGTACGTGATTGGGCTCAAGTGTTAAGCATGGATACATTTCCCTTCGCTTCTCTACTGCCCTCAAAATGTGCAGGCTGAGCTAGCCCAAATTATTGCTCACTCTAGGAAGATGGAAGAACCCATCTAGAAATGGCTACAGGTGAGAGGAAACCCTGATGCTCAGTTATTGACTGAAAAGTCTCGTCCTCTTGTCGATGTTCATCTAGAGCAAACACCTAACAACGGAGGGCAGAGATGCCTCCTGACCAGAGGACCAGCAGCAAGTGAGAAGAGATGTCGGGGGGATGTGACCCACCAGACACCATACACCCCCCATGCCTCTCCCACCCACACCCATCAACCAACTGCTCCTGATCCTCTTACCGCTTGATGCATGTGAATGCATACTCATTCCCGGTGAAATGAGACGCATCCCTGGAAAACCTGGCTGCCTTCAGTTGATCTGCGGCAGAGTCTGGGTCCACCTTGCCCTTTCTTCTAACCGGCTTGCCATTCCTAAACCAACCATCCTGTTATGGCAACTCTACTGCCACCACTTCTGAGGAAGGTGTTTGCATGTCAATATATTGAACTTTCAAATGTAATTATCCCTAAGGACAACTGAGGAAGGGCCCCGTTATATTTTTCCCTCTCTACATTCAATCATGCTAAAAGCTTGAAAATATACCTGTTGAGCAGTTACCTAGGAACCAAACACAGTTCTCAATGCTTTAGATGAATAAACTCATTTAATTTCCATAGCTTGATGAAGTGCGTACTTGTGTCATTGGTGTTTTTGTTTGTTTGTTTTTGTTTTGTTTTGTTTGTTTGTTTTTGCAATATTGAGGATTGAACCCAGGAGTGTTCTACCTCTGAGCTACATCCCCAGCCCTATTTTATTTTTTAAATTTTGAAACAGAGTCTCAATAAGTTGCTGAGGGCTTTGCTAATTTGCTGAGGCTAGTCCCAAACCTGTGATCCTCCTGTCTCAGCCTCCCAAGCACTGGGATTACAGGTGTGTGCCACCACGCCTAGCTTGTTATTGTCTTCTTAGAGCAAAATTGAGTAACTGTGTCGTCCCGGGTTACCGGTAGTAAGTAAAACGGTTGAGATTCAAGACCAGAGTCCACACTGGAAAGCCCACACTGGCTCTCTCATTTTTAGAAAATACCAGAAATCTCTACAGTAAACATGGTTTCTATGTATCCCCTTCTATTCCTGGGAATACTTAAGGAAAATGGCAAAACCGCAGGACAAGCTAGGTGCTCCAAGTCTTCATTTCACAATCCCTATCAAAACCGTGCTTATTTTTTGAAATTGTGCGCTGACTTTAAAAAACCCAAACAAAATGTAAATTCTATTTTGATTAACTGTTAAACAGATTACTTGAAGTAAACATGGGCGTTAATCTCTCAAAAATCGTGGGAAGACTCCATTAAGTTTTGCTTTGTTTTGGTCCTAGGGATTGAACCCAGGGCATTCTACCTCTGAGTTAACCACAACCCTGTTTTATTTTTTTTTATTTTGAAATAGGGTCTTACTAAGTTGCAGAGGGCCTTGCTAAGTTGCTGAGGCTGGCCATGAATTTGCAATCCTTTTGAGACAGGGATCACAAGCCTGCGCCATCACCCCCTTATGTTCTTTAAACTTATTATTTGAAAGAAAATTACTCCATTTCTCTCAGGTTGATAAATTACTGACCCTTGAATAATCCACACCAAAAGTCAATCTAGGTGTGTCTTTTTTTTTTTTTGCGGTGCTGGGGATGGAACCTGGGAGCATTTTACCTCAGAGCTACATTCCCAGCCCTATTTTTTATTCTTTATTTTGTAACAGGATCTCACTAAATTGCAGAAGGCCTCACTAAGTAGCTGAGGCTGGCCGCAAACCCGCCATCATTCTGTCTCAGCCTTCCAAGTACAAGCATATGCCACGATGCCCGGCTCTGGGTGTGTCTAATTTTTATAAATACTCAAGTATCTTTACTGTCAACTTACTATATGTCCTCAGGTATCACAGATCCCCTAAAGCACCATTAGACACCGGGAAGGGTTTTTTTAATAATGTTGCTGGGTGATTGAGCTATGAAAAGCTTTGACATTACTTTCGTCTCCACTAAAAGTATACTTACCTAAAAGCAAGCAAGAGTAGTTAACAAAACACATACACAGACACACACAGCGCCATAGCCACCCCCACCAGATGCCAGAACATGATGTGTGTTTTCAGCCTTAATTCACTGTTTAGAAAACTACACTCAAAATATTTGACATCTCCTCTGTCAGGATAGCAGGCAGAAAAAGCCCTCAGAATTATAAACCAAGTTGGGTTCTTTTTGAATACTGGAGGGCAGAGGGATGAGTCCCCTCTTAGCATACAGTTCAAAGATAACTCAGGTTATCAAGGGTGAAATCTCTAAAGACTTCGGTGACATCCAGAAGGAGGCCCCCCTAAAACTCAAGTCCCTTTACTCTAGAATAATAGGGGGTTACCTCTAGGTTTTCAGTGTTAATCAAAATCTTGATCCAGAAGGACCTTTTAGACCCTTAAACACCCCCCTAACCTGTCTCCCATGGGAATTCCATTCATTCAAATATGACTGGGGGTCTGAGCCAAAAAGACAAAAGAGAGGGCAGTCACAGGAACTTAACTGTCAGGACTCCAGCCAGGGAAATTCCTTGGATAATCAGTCCCTATCTTCACCCTGAAGCAAACCTTTGAAGGGCTGAAACAGTTATTTTCTTTGGAATTCTTCACACATGAAAATGGCTGGACAATATTATCTAAAGCAAGAATCTTAAGGAACAGCTACAAGAAATGAAAGCAAAACCAAAGATTTTTTTTTTTTTTTTTTTTGCGGTACTGGGGATTGAACTCAGGGGCATTCTAACTCCCAGCTATACCCCCAGCCCTACTTTTTATTCTTTATCGTGAAACAGGGTCTCACTAAGTAGTGGAGTGCCTCACTAGTAGCTGAGGCTGGCCACGAACCCGGATCCTCCGGTCTCAGCCTCCCAAATGCTGGGATTACAAGCGTGCGCCACCACGGCCGGCTTAAAACCAAAGGTTTTTAGCCAACACTAGCCTTCCACTTTCTAACACCCTTTTTTTTTTTTTCCCCCTCTTTCATGTCTATGTCCTTTAAATTCGACTCAACCAAAGCCAAGTCTCTCCTGATATTCACATGGCTCAGTGAATAACACAGTCAGATCTCTTCTGAGTCCAGGTTAAGGGTGCACATTCAGAATCTAAAACTCCAGATCTGGCCCTTAGTCTGCAACTTAGTCCCATTGAGTCATCGAAGAGGACCAAGGTAGATTTCCATGCTGCTATTTCTCTGTGTAAAGAGTCATGACACATGGGCTAGGCACACCTGTAATCCTAATACTTGGGAGGCTGAGACAAGAAGACTGCAGTTGTGAGGCCAGCCTCTGCAACTTAATGAGACCCTTAGCAATCTAGTGAGACCCTATTTCAAAATAAAATAATAAAATAGGGCCCATGGGTGTAGCTCAGAAGAAGAATGCCTCTGGGTTCAATCATCAGTGCAAAAAACAAACAAAAAAACAAAAAAACCCAGTCATTATACTTGGGAATTATGCAGGGGAAAAGCAGCTAGTGCTTAAAAAATGGAAGTGTCTATAATATGCCTCATTTTTTTCCTCAAAAATGTGTGTACAACTTGACAGAAAAATTTTAAATATATCAAAGTATTACATGAGCCCAAACTTCTAAACCACACATTTCAACCTGGAAGCCCTTCTAACAAAACCTCAGTCAAAAACGTCCAGTGATTCAACTCCTGAGGGTTTAGAGGTTGACAGAGCAAACTTTTTGATAAAGACTAGGCTATAAGTTACATAAATATTTACCTCCGTTTTCCTCTTCCATATGAATAGGAAGCAATAAATTCCCCCAACATGTCTGGTGATTGAAACGGTGAAAATGCAACTTCACGAACTTTCAAAGTTTGGGAACCGAGATCTCTACCTAAGGGCCTTTCTTCTGAGGAGGCTTCCTTGTACCTCCCCTGCGCTCCATGGTAACAGCACAGCACTGAATGAGGCCTGGAGATTTTCATTTATTTGTATATATCAGTCAGTAGAAGGGGAAATGATATTGGCTGCGTGTTTATGAGCTGCATTAGAAATCTGAACAATAGCAGACCTTTACCGAAACAAAAATAAAATATGAGTCAACAAGATCTTTGCCAAACAGAGGTCTCAGGGCAGGCTTGTTCAGACTTCTGGGAATCCCACTCCAATAAGCACAATAAAAGCAGGACGTGCCTCATTTCCCTCAACCGCTCAACATGCCTCTCTTGGAGATGTTTGTAAATTTCCTTCCTCTACGCATCAAGCTGGCAAACTGTCGTCATTTCTTTGGGGTAATAATATCCTGTTGATGTCTGGGTAGATCTGTTTTGAGCGTTTCTTCCACATAACACATATACTTTTAATATTATTATTATTTTTTTTTTTACCGCAACGCCATAAATTGTTTTGCAACATATTTGAACACAGTTCAGCAATGTGTGATTGGAAGCAACAAAAGGCAGAGAATTTTAATAAAAATGCTAGGTTTATTTTGGGAAACTTTATTGCCTCCATCTACAATCTAGATGGAGGTAATAAAGCAACTTCAACAGGAAAAGGCATTCTTTGCTTTGCCAGAGGATAAGAAGATTTACCTACACTATTTTAATAAGGCAAATGTTTGTGTGCAATTCCTAACCCTAGAGGCTGAAAATTTTCACATGGCAAAAGTGCTATCTTAGCATTAAAATCAAAAACAAAAACAAACAAACAAACAAAAATGACTTGTGAAAATGGCAACTTTTACTTTACCGGATATACAAACTGCACCCACTGCTTAAAAAAAAAAAATTCTTAATCCATCTCAGAAGTAGTTTATATCCCATAAATTCAGTCAAATACAATGAATGATGATAAAAATTTTTATCTAACTAAGTAACTTTTTTCCCCAAAAAACTTAAAAAGTGTTTTTTTGGACCTGTCAGTGTACTTCTTAGACAAAGAATTTTTAACTAATGAATTCCTGGCAGACTCATATTTCTCAATAAAGTTAGTTGATAAAAGAGAGAAAATTATACAGGATGACAATTTTGAAAGATAATACAGAAAAAGTAAAATAAGACAAGCTCTTAACTAATGTAACTTGCACTTAGGCAGACATTCTGGTTGCAAAGACAGCAAAAGCCGATTTGTGAAATACTAAAAATAATTGATCATTGCTGCAAAGCGCTAGATCTGGAGCCAAAGTAACTGGCATGCACCATTCACCGCCAATTCTAGATAACACCTTATTTAACACATGAAGTAAGAATCATGAACATGAAAAATGTTCAATATCATTAATAATTCAGAAAATATCACATTTTAAAAGGACACAATCAGATCCTTTTTTTTTTTTTAACTACCAAGCTCATAAGATAAAAAGACTCTTAATTGGCACAACCTTTAGGACAGCAATTTGGCAAGATATATGGAGAGGCTTGCCCCTAATAAATTCCTAGTATACACTGCTAACCACATCCTTGCAAGTACAAACAAGTTGATATATATAAGGATGCTGAAGACGGTGGTTGGCAGTAGGAAACTTTAAATACATTATGGTAGATCCATGTGATGAACTATGAGGCTGCCTTTAAAAGCCATGCTTTCAAAACAATCAAAGCCATTAGAAAATGCTAGTGGTAAATTGTTAATCTAAAAAGCAATACACAGCTGGGCATGGTGGCGCACACCTGTAATCCCAGTACTTGGGAGGCTGAGACAGGAGGATCCCCTGGTTCACAGCCAGCCTCAGCAATTTAGTAAGACCGCCTGCAACTTAGTGAGACCCTGTTTCAGAATAATGAATATAAAATAGGGCTGGGGGTGTAGCTCTGAAGTAGAATGTCCCTGGGTTCAATCCCCAGTACCACAAAAAAAAGAAAAGAAAAAACAGAAATTTCATGTAACATCTTTATAAAGACTAGAACCTGCACAATTACAATCACCAACTTATTAACATTGGGTTATTTCCACAATGAGGACATATTATATTTTAATCAGAAGAAATAAATAAAATATATATATAATATATAAAGCAAAAATATATACATGTATTTCCTGGCTCCCAGGATCTCATAATCTATTAATAAACATTAATAAAAAAATCCAGGGGTTTGGAGAGCAAGACATGAAGAACAGCAGGGTGGGCAGCACATTTTCAAGGTTACTTGAATTCTGTGTTTTCAAGATTGCAGTCCTAATTAACCCCCAGTACATGCAATTTTCTTTGTTCTTGGGGGGGGGTGTCAGAATGTAGGTAACTATTGAAGCTGTAGGATGGCCAGGTAGGAACTGATTCTACTCTTCGGTTTACCTCGCACATGCTTGAAAACTTTTCAAAGTAAAAAGTGAAATGAAGAATTAAAAGCCAAGGAAAAATGTACCGTCTTCTGAGGGAGACTGATGAATACTACAAAAGTTCAGAGATAAGAAAGACTCCTGAAAGAGGGATGATAATCTGTTTTTGACCGAAGAGCTAGCGAGATGTCAACAGGCAAATTCAGGGCTCTGGAGACCAGGAAAGAAAGCAATGAGCAGAGCAATCCGGGGGCTAGGCACGTGGCCTTCCGCATCAGGCCAGCGAATGATGGGAAACAAACTCTCGGGAGCCCACCACCACCACCACGCTGCTAAATTAGATGAAATCCCTGATGGAAGCTAAAAGGGCATGGCCTTCTGCATTTCAATCAGGCAGTGGTTCCTCTAATGAGTAAGCATTTCACCTATGCAAATCTTCACCTGGAGCAAAGAGGACCAAATGGCACCATTGACTATCAAGAGTCCAGATCATCCCACTCTCACTTGCTGAAGCAAAACTGCTCCTTTTTTTTTTTTTTTTTTTTTTTTTTTTTTTGGTGGTGGTGCTTCCTGGGTGATTCCCCGGGGCACACCATTCTCACTGGACAAAACCTCTCTGAGACCTAGGCATGCAGCAAACTAGAAGACAGCTCTTTTTTAAAATACTCTATACTCATTCCTGAACCTCCCCAGCCCTCAGCTTCTTTTTACTTCAATAGCCCATCTCCATGTAAATGTCTAATTTCGCAACATTTTAGGCACCACCTTGTCTGTGTGAATGTCAGAAAATGCATTAACAAATAGTGAAAGAGCCTAGTTTTCCTAACCAATATCTATTTTTTAAAACATTTTTAAAAGCACATTGCTTCTTCTAATTTTTCCATAAATATCTAAGTACTCTCAAAGCTATCATTGAGATTTCAAATGTACGCTTCAGTACATGTAAGAAAGTTTCCATGATTCCCAACTATACATTTGGATAATGCAGTAACCTTTAATGGCTACAAGACACGATTTTCCTTTCTCCTTTGTAAAAGAAAAGCTACTTGTTCCTAAAGGAATATTTCAGAACACAAATAATAAGATTTAAAACTTTTAAACAGATCCACAACATTAGATAATTCTCTAGCTCTTCTTTTCCTACCTATCAAGTTCTAAAATCTTTTTTTTCTCTTTGAAAATACACATGCATGAAAGTTTGAGGCTAGATAGCCAGCACTACTGGTACCCCCTGTTAATGCTAATTGAGTTAGCATAAACATACAAATCCCCTTGGGTAGGAGCCTGGCTTTCTTTCCTATCCAAAACCAAACTATAATCTACAAAGATAAGTGAGATCTATGTTTTTTTTTATTTGCTTTGCATGTAAATTCCTTCACATAGATAAGCTCTGGATATGTGTTCCTCTTGTGAAAGATCAAAGATCATTCTTCAAAAGCCAGGTTTTCTATTATCTTCCATCTTCCCTCAGATTTCTACTGTATCTTTTCCCTCCTTGCTAATGTTCTCTGAAAAGTACCAACCTAATGAATACTGACACTCTTCAAAACTATTTTGCTGGTGACCAGTGGTGACAATGCAACCACAGGAACATTGAGGCACCAAGCCACAGGGCACATGTTTGCTCCTGAACAGACTCACCTACTGAGCATGCGTGTAGAAGTATCATACATGACACACACACACACACACACACACACACACACACACACACACCACACACACACACACCAATCACGCTGGCCACCCTGCTGGTCAGTAACCAGCCACAGCCAAGAAGTAAAGCTAACCTGAAAAAATAAAAAAGTACTGACAGCTAATCCAAATAAATCATTAAACATAAAGCTTTTACAGAAATGCATGGCTGTAATATTTCAACTCCTAAACGTCCAGTGTAATTAAAGCCTCTCAGGGTGAACTCTGCCTCCAAGGAGTCTAAGAACTGAATTTTTTTTTTTTTTTTTTTTTTTTTTTTTTTTTTCAGTACTGGGTTTGGAACCCAGGTGCATTCTACCTCCGAGCTACATCCCCAGCCTTAATTTTTTTTTTTTTTATTCTTTATTTTGAAACAGGGTCTCACTAAGTTGCAGAGGGCCTCACTAAGTACTGAGGCTGGCCGAGAACCCGGATCCTCCTGTCTCAGCCTCCCAAGTACTGGGATTACAAGCGTGTGCCACCATGCCCGGCTAGAACTGTACTTTTTACAGAAGCATTTTGTAAGTAAAAAGCAGCAAATGAACTGAGAGAAAAACATGACTCTGTATAGGGGATACTTGGAAAAATGGAATGACACACAAAGCAATTGATGTGCATTATTTACCTTTCATTTATACTAAATACTGATTGGTACAACTGTATCTAGTTATTGTATTATCTGACATATAGATAATGCTTATGTAGTATATGGTTTATTACTGTATTATTAACAATAATAGTATTCAACACAATGTACATGCCAAGCACAATGCTGATCGATTCATAGCATGGTCACTTGATCCTGCCCCACCCCATGAAAGACTTAACTATTACCTTCTAAGAATGAGAACAACCTCCACAAGATTAAGAAAGCTGCCTGGATATGAAGACAAACTCATGAGGGGGGAGCCTATGAAAACAGTTATCACTTTTTTGACCATGTATCACCAACACTTAATGTAAAGAACGGCCAAAAAAAAAAAAAGTGAGCAAGTAAAAGCTAAAGGACTTAAGACAGGAAGTAGACAAGAGGGAAAAAAGAGTCCAAGGTGGGAAAAGAAACCAGAGGACAAAGCTCATGGAAAGAAATGGCCTCATTGAAGCATGATCAGATTCATTCATCAAGTATCAAGTATGCACTGGCTGTTTATATTATTTCCTAGACATTGCACTACGTGTAGGAACAGGCTGTGATACAAGCTTTGAGGGCCTGACCTTGACACTTCAAAAAACAAACAAATAAAAACAAAACCTACAGTTCGCCTGATCGACTGATATGGTGGTGCATGCCTGTAATCTCAATACTTGGGAGGCTGAGATAGGAGGATCTCAGGTTAGACACCAGCCTCCGCAAATTAGCAAGGCCCTCAGCAACTTAGTGAGACCCTATTTCCAAATAAAAAGTACAACAGGGCTGGGGTGTAGCTCAGGGGTAGCATCTCCCTGGGTTCAACCCACAGTACCAACAAAACAAAAAAGCCTACAATCCAATCAGGAAGACTGAGCCCCACAGCAGACTGACCTGACACATGCCCCACAGGATAGAAGGATAAAATGGAGGGGCATTCAAATTAGTCTCCAGGGCTAGAAAAACTCCCCAGAAGAGGAAAACCATAGCTGAGTTGTGAAAGACAGTAAGAGTTTTGGAAGAAGGAGATGACTAAGATCCTCTTCTTCAAAGAGGTCAAAGGGTAGAAAGACCGAAGGCAATCTGATATATCATAAGCAACTTCAATGTGGAGTGTTTTGGAGAGGGTTGTAGGGAAAGCCAGATCACAGCACAATATGCAGAGAACGTAGGCTGAACACGCTTCACTGTGCAAAGGAGAGAACAAGTTGAGAAGGAAGGTCTCAAACTGGGGACGGGGGAGGGGGGTGTATGTTTAGATCCATCTTTGTATTTAAAAAGCCATCTTGAGATCTAAGATGAGAGAGAGAGGCATATTTAAATGCTGAAGAGCCAAGAAAGAAGGCAAGGCAGGTGACTCCAGAGGCAGGAGAAAGACTCAAGGTGAACATGCTCCCAGAATCAAGAGCACGGCAGGAACAGAGACAATGACTAGCAAATCAGGCTTAATGGAAGACTCAATGGGCTTTAGGAAAAGTTTCTAAAGAACAGTGGTGGTGGGCTCGGCGTGGTGGCACCATCTGTGATTCCAGTGCTTGGGAGGCCGAGACAGGAAGATCATAGGTTCAAGGAGAGCTTCCGCAATGTAGTGAGACTCTCAGCAACCTAGATAGATCCTGTTTCAAAACAAAAAATAAATGAATAAAAAGGGCTGGGGGTGTACCTCAGAAGTAGAATGACCCTGGGTTTAGTCTACAGGGAGGAGGAGAAGGAGGAGGTGGAGGAGGAGGAGGAGGAGGAGGAGGAGGAAGAGGAGGAGGAGGAGGAACAATAATAACAACAATAAAGGTGGTTGGGGTGGGTGATGTATGTGATAAAAGACAAATTGTGAAGCGCAAGCTGTAAGTCACTGATGAGTTCTAGAGAAGGGGCTGTGGATGTCAGCGAGCACTGGACAAGAGGGTAGGGTAGGGAAGGGTTTCTCTATTTCCTAGTTCTGTTACCCTGAACAAGTCTCATGACCTCAACTTCAATCGCCCTGTCTCTTCAATGGAGCTAATAAGCACAAGAACTGGTTCAGGGAAACTGCTCGCCATATTTTAGTTCAGTTTTGTCTAAAACTAAAATGATAACATTGTCATTTTTTTAAAGGATTATACTCCAAAGTGAAGGGGAAAGAAAACAGTTTCTCATTGACTGAATCCAACCAGAAGACTGAGAAAAAGAAGTCAGATTGTGTAGCTGTGAAGCTGGCCTTGTGGAGCAGGATGGAGACTGATCCAGTGGGGCAAAGGGAAAGAAAAAAAAAACAAATCCCAGGACTTGGGAGGCTGAGACAGGAGGATCGCAGGTTCTCGGCCAGCCTCAGCAACTTAAGTGAGGTCCTCCACAACTTAGTGAGACCCTGTTTCAAAATAAAAAATAAAATAAAGCTAGGGGTTGGGGGGAGTGCAGCTCAGAGGTAGATGTCCCTGGGTTCAATCCCTGGTACAGAGAGAGGAGGAAAGGTAGGAAGGTAGGAGGGAGGGAGGGAGGGAGGGAGGGAGGGTGGGAGGGAAGGAAAGAAGGAAGGAAGGAAGGAAGGAAGGAAGGAAGGAAGGAAGGGAGGGAGAGAGGGAGGGAGGGAGGAAGGGTTGGTTGTGTGGTCAACGACGACCTTGCTGATGGCACATCAGTGAAGACTTGTCCCCGTGGAGACCCTGGGGAAAGTTCCAGGACAGACGTCAACCCTGAGGCGGTATCTGCAGGGTGTGTCTGAGGAACACCTTGGAAGAGCCACATGGCTGGGGAAGGTTGGGGCAGTGGGCCCCAACACAGCGGACTCTGGGGAGCCACGTGCACTGTAAGGTGTTGGGCTCTCACTCTGAATACAGTGCAGAGCTATGGAAGTGTTTGGAATCTAGGAGGGCAGTATCTGACTTCTGTTTCAAGGATTATTGCTTTGTTAAAAAAAAAAAAAAAAAAAAAAAGACTGATGAGGGTCAAGGAGCAAGCAGTCTAGTTAGAAGATACTGCAAGAGTGCTACAACGCACTGGCAGCTGAGACGTATGAGAAGTGGCTGAATTCCTAAGACCTAAGAGGTACGGCCTTGCTTAGACTATCAGAAGACTTAACAAATCACACCTCCCCTTACCGATGTCTCAGTGGAGTTTTCTGTCCCTGACACTGAACTAGGCCACATGACTTGCTTTAGTCAATCGGAAATCATCAAAAAAGACATAAGCAGAAGTTTAAAAAGCACCTGCACAGCCGGGCATAGTGGAGCACGCCTGTAATCCCAGTACTTGGGGGCTACGGGTAGAGTTTGGAGGTAGAATGCCCCTGGGTTCAGTTCCCAGTCCAAAAACAACAACAACAAAAACTCACAAGTACATTACATTGTCTTCTTGTGCTATTGAGTTACTCTCCCCCACCCAGGATGTGAGTTATGATGTGGAGAAACCCAGGCTAACCCCTGAAGGATGAACGCTCATGGGACAGAAGTCAGCCGATCCAGCTGAAGACCCCCTGGACTAGCCAGCCCCCCCTGCCATGTGCCTGTGCCTGTTTGAGTGGGTGGCCTCTAGCATGATCAGCAAAGGAATCGTCCAGCTGAGCTCAGTCCAAACTGCACAGCTACCTATAGATTTGTGAGCAAACAAAATGGTTGTTGTTTTTAGGCACTCGGTTTTCAGAGTGTTCCATACTCAGCAATAGATGACTGAGAGGCACTAACAGAATCTATGAAGACTTTGGGTCCATGACCTCAGAGAAATGGAATCCTGGATAATTCCCCAGGTTTAAGTCAGAGAGATCAGAAAGATGAAAATGACTTTCAACAAGAGGAGAAACAAACTAGAAGTAAGACCAGGGGATTTATGAACACCCTCGGTGCAAGCAAGGCTGCACACACGTCTGGTTAGGTATGAGCTCCTAAACTAATAGAGGCTCCCCAGACATGCGCAGCAGCTCCAACTGAGAAAGCTAGTCCTGACCCCTGCAAGCTACGGCTTTCTTGACCTTACTTCTGTTGGACCCTGGATTTTGGTGCTTGCCATGGCCAATAAATTGAAACAATAACTATAACAAGTAATCATCTACACAGGGTTTCATACATCCATTATTCTCCAAACAATATTTTTCACATAGTACCTTTTCAGCCCATTACCTGCCATAGGTAATTACATAAACTAATGGCCAGCATTAAGTACTTGTTGAAATAGTTTGAATACCTACTCCCAAACTGAGATCTTGAAACTGACCATACTCTTTAGAGGTTAAATTGCAAATGATTTCTAGAATGAATGGAGTTCATTTTCCCTACAGTCCCAGTAAGAGGATGGTCTGTTCTCTATTATATAAAATGTGTGGATATTTATAACAAATGCCAATTCATTGGGTATAGCTAAGATTGGCAAACTTAGTCCTATGAAACTACTTTCTAAAATGTCTGAGTGCTGAACGCAGCCAACAAACTACCGATAGCTGTAAAAACTCTACAGTGGAGACTATAAACAAAAAAAGAAAGCAAGAAAACTTGTGTGAAGATACAGAAATAACCGAAATTATCAACAATGTGGGAGACAAATAAGTAAGGGCAGGTCAAGCAATGTAAGTCGTCACTCTACATTCCCAGAATGTGGGAGTCTGGGAAAACATGAGATGTTGTATCTGAAAAGATGGTAAAATGAACACCAAAAGCATAGGAGCACTGAGTAAAAACATGTTTAATTCCTGTATGTAATCCACAAAATTATTTCTGTCAGCTAAAATTAAGTGAAGGAAAGCATTAAATAACCCAGAAAAGTAAAAATTTTCTGAGTACATGCACACACATAGACATCGACAAAAATCAAAACTGGATCTGATAATAGAATATTTCATAGATATTGGAAATGTGCAAATGTAGGAATGTAAAATTTGAAAGAAAACAAGCAATAAGGCAAAGTCCTTAACTTGAATTTGTTTTGTGTTTTCTCGCGATGATCCAACAGTGTAACACACACAGGTACCATCACTGCATCTTGAAAACGAAGTTAGTCCCCTGGTATTTCTGCACATTCACACATCTCCCAGCATACCACACAAAGAACAGCCATTCAGCCAAACCTCACCACATTATTAGTGAATGGTACTAGTTAGAGCTCTATAATAATTTTCAGCACAAAGTGGGGGAAAGGGTGGTAGGGACAAAACAGGACAGCATGAAAGTGACACTGGAAACAGCAACCACCTGAGACTCCCCACAGGACCTTTGGCCTTAAAAAAATTAAGATGTGTCCTAGTGCTGAGAAAGAAGTACACCTCAGCTTTAAAACAGATGGTGTTGGAAACCACCTCTGAGGTACTTTGGCAAATTTGAGAAATACAATAAAAATAATTATTAGTTCAGAGCTCAAAAATACTTTTACAGATTCCTAATGCAGCGCATCGACTTGCCACTCTACAGAAGAGTTGGTACAGTGTGCACGCTGCACTCCTGCTAAACCAAGATGCTCCAGGGCCCTACTTCCTTCTCGACTTTCCCTGCTTCCTATATGTATCCTCAACAGCCCTTCTACAGTTAATCAGTGACAGTTTCTATTAATGCTTTAAAGAATCTGAGAAAATCCAGGTGTCGTTTCCCAACTACAAAGGCAAGCTGTTAAAAAATACTCTACAGGAAGTAAAAGTATGAACTCCAGTTGCTGAATGATTCTGGAAAAAAAGGGAATTTAGGGCTTTAATTTCTTCTTGAACACTCTAGCAGAGAATTGGAAATTCAGTTTAGTGCTTTAAGAACTTTTTCTGATCCTTCTGCCTTCCAATCCCCTGAAGACACCCCTCTAACACACACACACACACACACACACACAGACACACACACACACACGCACGCACACATGCACACTCTCGCACGCACACGCACACACACACACACGACTGAGAGAAACATCATAAATTAGTCATTCAAACATATTAAGTTGCCTAAAGTGAGGTTTTCTTTCCATCAAAGAATAATAATTTTCTTAGAGACTCTCAATCCAGTGTGAGGACAAGGATATCCCAGGAAGGCCTCCCGGGATCAATTCCCCCTGTCAAACTTTGACCTTCAGAAGACCAAGTCATTAGCAGCATCTAATCATCCCGGCATTGATGAAGTGCTGTAAAATAAAGCTTGCCTATGAACACATTTGAGTCACTTAAATAAAAAGCAATATGTTTCACTTCTCCAGCTATATAAATATAGATCTGTATATATAAAAACAAGCACCATCCCACATCCACATATATATGGCATGTGCACATGGGGAGGATCGATGATGTTTATAAATGTCTATACGTATTTATGTAGAGATATACATAGGCTCCCAAGCAAAATGTTCCTTGTTTTTAAATCCGCCGATTTTTGTTGGTAACAGTTATTTCTTGTTAACCACATAGTAAATATGAGACTATCACATTATGTAAACCATGCAAAGCTGATTGAGTTGCATTGCTTTCCCTGAAAAGCATATCCTGTGGGTTTTATAAATGAAGAGGCAACTTTTGAGCAGGCATACACAGCTTCCACGAGGAGCAAAGAACTGGCCAAAGAAAATGGGCTCACGCAGAAAAAGCAATGGGCAGGTGAAAGAGAATACCAGGAGAGGAAGCCTGCCAGCCATTAGGCACCAGGCAGAACAGAACTTTCTGACATCGCTCCAGAGTCTTATTCTTGGTGCTAGTTAACCATAAAATTTATGTAAACAGACTTCACTGTGAAATCACTGTGCTCCTTCAGCTGCTATGGGTTTGTAAGATTCTTCATTCAAGCCTTCTTCTTTGCAATTATCCACTTTGTGACATATCTGGGCCTTGGGATCTTTTCCTTTTCTCAGATTTCTTATTTGGCTTCTGCACTGTGTCTTAGTGACAGGGCAGAGAGGGTCAGAAAAATGGAGACGCACCTATCAATCAGCATTGCTCTTCGCTAGGAATTCTGGAAGCAAGTTAATGTGGAGAGATTGCAACAGCTGGTTAACCATTTTCCCCACGAAACAAAGATAAATGGAATTATCATTTGCTAACAATAGATTGTAACGTCATGCAAAAATTATGACAAATCAGAGTCAAGGAGAAGAGGGAGTATTTTTAGTAGGGAAATAACCTTCTTGAAACAGTTACAGTAATAAAAAAATAATGAACTTAACTCATTACCTTAAAAGCATGTTATGTAAATGTTATCTCCTGGGTTCTAGTAAAGAATAATACTTTGATTTACATTTGGTGCTCCGCAATGACCTTAAATATAGATGTCAATAAACCTCGTTCCTGCTTTGCAGCACCAAAGGCAAACTGTACACATAAAGTCAAATTTCAGAAGGTAAAACCTCCTCTCTCCCTACGTGTCTCCTCCCTACCTTCTCCTCCGAAGAAATCCCAGCAGATCTGTCGGCTTACTCTCCTCTCTACTTAATTCCTCCAGCTTCCCTGCTGCAAGTTGACAGAGGAAGGCCGTGCGCCTTTTGCTAGGACATCACTACTGCCCTAAGAGATGCAGGTTATTTTAATCATCATTTTACCCTTGATAAAGTCTGACATAAGCAGCACTTATGAGATGCAATTAGGTTTACCATAATAAACATCTAGACAGAAAATGTTCTTAAGACAGGCGCATCAGGGTATTATCTTCTTTCTAAAGTCCTATTTAAAAATAAAAATTCTAGAAGGCTAACTACTGGAAGTCTGCTGTCCTCCTAACCCAGTAAGGTTGGATATAGGGCTTACACAACACAACAAGTAGCCACAGGTTTCTAACTTTTGACTTGAGAAGAAGCAACCAAGTGAGCGATCAGATGCCATCAGCTACCAACACCACAGGGCTGGGAAAACGAAGGGTTTTGAGACTCTAGAAGCTCAGAGGAGATGCAAGGATGAAGAAGCATCAGCAGGTTATGGTCCTATTGTTGATGATGCTGGCTTTGGGGGAGGGCGAGCCCTGACAAAAGGGAAAATTGAAACTACCAGAGTGAATAAGACAAGACTAGGAAGAGCCAAGTCCAAGTCCCTTCTTCCTCCTCTAGTTTTCCATATTTTCTCTAGCGCCTCCTACTGGCAAAGGCTCAAGCGGAGGACAGGAATTAAATCTTAGTTTCCCCCAGCATCCAAAGAACAGAGGAAGGTGAGTTTGAAGATTACTAAAAAAAACTCTTATGAGCTGGGCATGGTGGCACACGATTGCAGAATGTCCCTAGGTTCAATCCCTAGTATTACAAAAAAAAAAAAAACTGTTATGAAGGAAAAAAAAATCTACACAGTAAAATATAGAAGAGTATATACTCATGATACAAAGGGAAACTAGTCTCTGAAACCATTCTCACCCTACAAAAACTATAAGTAGATTTTGTAAAATATCGCAGTTGACAGATACGTAAAATGTATCGCTATGAAATTGGTGCCAAGACAAAGGATTTAGGAAGAGATGCAAAGGTAGATGGGGGGAATAGGAAATATCAAAAGAAAACTAAAAATGCATTAACAAGATCAAAATATGCATAAGATTGTAGAAAACATGTCAGTAATGCAAAAGTTCTCCTAGAATATAATGGAAAAAGGCCAGGCACCGTGTCACACACTGTGATCCCAGTACTTGGGAGGCTGAGACAGGAGGATCTAAGGACTGAAGTCCACTCAGGTTGACTAAGGGAGATCCAGTTTCAAAATAAAAAATAAAATAGGGATGGGGGCATAGGTCAGAGTTAAAAAGCCCCTTGATTAAATTCCCAGTACCTAGCCAGGCGTGGTGGCGCACAGTTGTAATCCCAGTACTTGGGAGGCTGAGATGGGAGGATACAGGTTCGAAGCCAGCCTCAGCTACTCAGTGAGGCATTCCCCAACTTAGTGAGACCCTGTTTCAAAAATAAAGAATAAAAATAGGACTGGGGGTGTAGCTCAGAGGTAGAATGCCCCTGGGTTCAATCCCCAGTACCACAAATAAAATAAAATAAATAAATTCCCAGTACCAGAAAAAGAAACAAAGACTAAGCCAGGCATGGTGGAGCACGCTTGTAATCCCAGCATTTGGAAGGCTGAGACTGGAGGATCCGGGTTTGTGGCCAGCCTCAGCTGCTTAGTGAGGCCATCCACAACTTAGTGAGACCCTGTTTCAAAATAAAGAATAAAAAAATAGGACTGGGGTTGTAGCTCAGAGGTAGTATGCCCCAAGGTTCCATCCCCAGTACTGAAAAAAAAAGAAAGAAAGACTATAAAAGAAAATGACATAGAGATAACAATAAGAGAGAATAATGAAAATATAGTCAAAAATACACAGTCACCATGAACCAGTTATACATGAGAAATGACAGAAATATTATTTTGTGGAAGTGTTCAATACCTCTCTTTATGGGTCCAAAAAGGATACAGTTAAGAAACTAAAGTACAAACTAAAATTTATACTATACAGAATTAGTCTTGTTTCTAAATATTTTAAATGTGAAAATAAATCTCATTTCAAATATCACTGGAAAAATTCCCAAATACAACTGAATAAGAGACACAGAGTGTTAAGAAGTTTAAGACACAGAAACTATACTATTACTTTATTACCTACACTGCAAAAAAAGATAAAAAATCAGTCATGAAAACTTTAAAAGGAGCCAGGCGTGATGACACACACCTATAATCCCAGTACTTGGGAGGCTCAGACAGGAGGAACACAGATTCTAGGACAGCTTCAGCAAATAGTGAGACTCTCATCAACCTAGGAAGACACTGTTTCAAATTAAAAACATAATAGGGCTGGGGATGCAGCTTGGAGGCAGAATGCCCCTGGGTTCAATTCCCAGTACCACCAAAAAAAAAAAAAAAAAAAAAAAAAATTAAAAGAGAAAGTCAATAACCTCTTAGAAATTTAAATAAGAGTTCAAGTTAGCTATTGCATTAATTAAGAAGGAAAAATAAAACCTACTAAAAATAACTATTCAAAAACTAGTAACAAATAAAATATTACATATAAACAAAACATAGAGCATGCAGCCAGATTTATAGTTGGACACAAATTTGTAATCTGGAAAGTGCAGACTGAAATAATTTAACTAAACAGTTAATTCAAGGACAGTGACTTCTATAAAATAGATCCAAGCACAGCAAAATCACTTTTTTATTCAAAAAATGAGGAAACAGAAAACCCTAATAGGTAAGAGTGGCTTTAAAATACACCTATCTCGGACAGGTCTTAACAATTTTTTCAAGTGAAATATATAAAAATTAAAGTATTATGTAACAATAAATACAAGTTCATTTAAATAATCTAAAATTACATATATTTTCAACTGTCTGTATGTGTGTGTATACATAAGGATTATAAAGCAACATAATCAGCTTTAACAGTGGTTAGCTATTAAAAATTATTTTTGCTTGTACCTTTTGATTTTTTAGTATTTGCAAATTAGTCCACAATATACCTGTATCTCCTTTTAAAATTTTTATTTTTAAAAATTGTCCAAGAGGAAAGCATTCTTTTATGATACTCATGCTAGAAAAGTAACAAAATTTTATTTCATATAAATATAAAATGAAAAAGACCATCAATATTTCCACTGCTATACAGCCAGAGGTAATAGCCTGTTATTTTCATGAAGCTATCTGAAAACTTACACTTAGATATCCATTGAAAATTTGAAAGACATTGAAATCAATCCTCCTAACATCCAGATTTAATAATATTTAATGTTTAACTAGAAAAGGTCAGTCCTGCTACTTTGCTGACTCTGCAGTGCAGAGACGTGTGGTCCTGTAACATCAGGTTGAGTATATAGAGAAAGAGTGATTAGTCCTCTTTGAAAAATACGTATAATAGATATCTCTTCTGGACCATGCTCTGTTGGTCAAGAGTGGTTTTTCTACAAGACTCACAGATTGATTACTACTACCTGATAATTTTTAATACTACCTAACTAATCAAATCTCTTATTTGCACTTTCTTCAAGATGTTTTGATACACGCTATCTAACTCAAGTTTTTAAAAGGCAACTATGCACCAAGTAGGGCAGAGGCCAAATAATATGCCTGCAATCGCACCTCATGAGAAGCTGAAGATGTCTTGCTAATCATTTGTAGACATCCTTCAAATGATCTTTTCTTCAAATGTGTTGCTTGTAGTCCTGAAAACTTGTTATTGATTAGACTAAATCTGATAAGTCTTTTAAAATACAAAGGCAACCCCTTCACCATTACAAAATTAAAGTCTTCGGGGCTGAAGGATGATCAAGAGGTATGCTAACCACCCCTCGGGCGAGACCTGGCTCTCAGCTGGCTTCCACAGGCCCTGGGCGCTACGGTGGTGGTCATTTGGCAACTATGCGCCAGGGAATAATTTCCCATCTGGTGTGCTGCTCCGAGTACCCCATTCAAGGACTAGTCTCTAAAAGTTTAAGAATAAAAAGTAGCCAAAGAACTGTGAACAATGGTCAATTATCTAATTAGCATTTCAAAAGCCAGTGATAAAAAGGAATAATACTCGGAGGCCCACAACTCAAATGAACAGCTGTGTGTGACAAGATCAGTTAATTAAGCTGCAGAATTTTTCAAGCCCATCTCCTTCTGAACCCTTTCTGGGTCCCTTCTTTCTCTTCCTTTTTCTAGATCCTCCTCCGACTCTCCCTTCCTATTTTTAAATAGGTGTATGGGCTGCCTTTTTCTAGATACCTACCATATCCCTTTTCTTACCCTTGCTTTCCTACCTCAATGTAACCATCTCCCTTCAAATTTGCTATCAAGGTAGCTTCCTTTCACTATTAAATTCGATTTTAGATACAGTTGTAAATATCTCTCATGTTTTCCAAATAAAGTTTTTTTTTTTACATGTTCTGATCATTTCTCAATCAAGTGAATTTACCCTTCAAATCTCAATTTTTAAAAAGTCAACTAAGTGATATCGCTTTTTACTTCCATGTAACCTCTGATTAATTTTTTCCCCTGAAAGTCAATAACCCTCTATATAAAATAAAAAACCCAAGCTGGGAGTGGTGGTGCACATCTATAATCCCAGTACTTGGGAGGCTGAGACAGGAGGATTGCAGGTTCACAGCCAGCCTCAGCAACTTAGTGAAGCCCTCCGCAACTTAGTGAGACCCTGTTTCAAAATAAAGAATAAAAAAATAGGGCTGGGGCTGTAGCTCAGAGGTAAAATGCCCCCAGGTTCCATCCCCAGTACCACAAAAATAAATAAATAAATAAAATAAAATAGGTTGAGGGTGCAGCTTGGAAGTACATTGCCCCCTGGGTTCAATGCCCAGTACCACACACACACACAAAAAAAAAGGAAAGAAAAAGAAAAACAGAAATCTTACCAATAATGAAAAAAATATTGCTGTAAAGAAAGCTATATTTGAGAGCCGGACATGGTGGTGCATGCTTATAATCCCAGCATTTGGGAGGCTGAGACTGGAGGATCCGGGTTCCCGGCCAGCCTCAGCTACCTAGTGAGGCACTCCGCAACTTAGTGAGACCATGTTCCAAAAAATAAAGAATAAATAGGGCTGGGGTTATAGCTTGGAGGTAGAATTCCCCTGAGTTCAACCCCCAGTACTGCAAAAAAAGAAAGAAAAGAAAAAGAAAACTACATTTGAGGGACTTATTCATGTTAGAAATATGAAACGCATTCTCTTAATCTCCATACAGATCAATCCTAAAAGAAAATATGTATTATTAGCTCCATTTTATAGATCTGAAAATGAGGTGCAATGAAGATGAAGTTAAATAACTCATGAAGAAGTGTTATATTACGTGCATGTACAAATATACCATAATGAAACCTGCTATTCTGTATAATTATTACACACCAACAAAATAATAATAAATAAACTGTTTCAAACCCAGCCATCTTTGGTACCAGAGGCCAAAACAGACCCTACTCTGTGCCACATTCCTGTTAAAATGCATGATTCAAAAGGGTTAAGGCGCACACCTGTAATTCCCAGTACTTGGGAGGTTGAGACAGGAGGATCACGGACTAGAGACCAGCCTCAGCGACTTAGCCAGGCTCTCAGAAACTTAGCAAAACTCTGTTGCAAAGTAAAAAAATAAAAGGGGCTCAGTGATAGAATGCCCGTGGTTCAATCCTCAATATCACTAAAAAAGAAAAAAGGGGAAAAAATGATTCAAAAGGGTAAAATTAGTCAGATTAGCAAGGAAGCCGCATTTGCAGATTACTGGTGTACATGTGATAAATGACAGGGAAGGGACAGCTCTGCACTTTTCTGCTTTGCCCTAAGTTGAGACGTACATGCTGAAAGTCTTTGTGACTTCTATCTACATTAAAGCTCACCCCAGTTTCATGGAAGAAGAAAGGGAGATGAGGAAAGGTAAGCCCACAGTAATTAGTATCAATCATAATTATCTGAAAACACATGCGTGGAAGGTACAGTGATCCACCGTTAATGCTAAAGCCACAGGTCTGTTTTAGGATGGGTGAAATCTGTCGATATTAGCCCTGACGTTGTGTTGTTAATCATAACATTTCCAATCTCTGTACTGAGCCATACAATAGTTTCATGCGTCATCGGTAGCTTTGTTACACCTCTGGAGTTCCACTGGACTCTAAAATGTGTCAACAAACCACCAAGAGGAGTGAGATGTGCCCCACTTTAGGATACATAAGCAAAATTTCACTTTCTTACACACATCACACCTGCCTGTCTAATACGTGATCTGGCTGGTGAGTAAAGGTAATTTGGCCTTCTCGTGCTGACAGCTTATTTAGCCTCCTCCATGAACTCCATGAACTCCTCCATGAACTCCATGAACTCCAAATCAGGACTTCTGCTCCAGGCTCAAACCACCAAAATGCTAGAACTAAACTATTCCCAGCCATCTTAACAAATACACTTCAATCTAGAAGCACAGAAAGGCAAGACTGCATGCCTCCCAGACAAGTTCTCCAGTAAAAAGTAAGTAATGAAAGGAGGCATGTGACAAAGTACCCAACCTCAGGCACCTGTCCCTCCCTCTGCCAACCAGGCTATAGAGTCAACCAGAGGTCCTCTGATTCCAGTGTGAACCCCAAAGGCACTATATTGAATCCCTAGGAACACAAGCTTCACACCACCTTCACACGCGTCAAAAAAGCAGCAATGGCTGATTTGCCACTGTTCTGGTGGGCCAACAAAGGACAGACAACTAAGAACCTGCAACAGGGAGGGTCCCAGAAGGGTCTTTGTGCCACAGAAAGTCAATACATCACTGTTTTATCTCCAGGAAGAAAAAGAATAAGTTGTTTATATGAATAAAAATGTGTTCCATCAAAAAATGGGAACCACTGAGGCAGGCAGCAGATAGAAAATTCATTCTCTGGTTCCTCTGAACCCTATAAATACCAGAGATCATTGGAATTCTCCATTCTGGAGAGTTTGGTGCAAATTCAAACAGGTGGTATTCCAAACACGCAAAGAGTTAATGTATGAGGTATTTTTATGCGGTAAATATTCTGGGTACCAGCGATTAAAAAGCGTAATGCCATGCACATGATAAGCACTCAATAAATACAGGCTTAATGAATGAAATACAGAAGTTATTGAAGACAAGTTCTTTTTAGGAAGCAGATGTGTATTCAACTGGAAAATCTAAGAATTTTTTTTGGATTGGCCTCTCCCAAGATTTCCAATTGCCTGGATAAAATTAAAACTGGTAAACAAAAAGAAGAAGCTATGAAAAGCTGAAAAAAAAAAAAAATCATACTTACTCTTACAAAAAAAAAAAAAAAAAAGTTAAGTATAGACACACCCTTGGTATAAACCAACTGCAATGAGCCTGAACTAACTGAGCTCCCACAGACCGCAGTCAATTTGGGGGGGAAAAAAAAAAAAAACAGTGAAGTAGCAAAAGTAAGATATCTGTACCTGCCTGAAGGTAACCTTGGAATTATTTTGCTGAATTTTTAGAAACAAAAGTGTATGACCACATGATTCTAGTCAGCAGAGAGTAAGAGGGTTAAAGTTGAAAAATCTGTCACAAAAGATTGTCATTTCTCCTATCTCAAAAACCCCAAGAACACAGAATTGCTTTCCCTCTGATCTGTAGGATGCATGATATTCTGTGCACATTTAAAAGACAGCCATGCATTGGAGAATGGCTGTTTCTACAAAATTATTTATCTAATATTGGTAAGGAATTGGGTGTAAGAAAATCAACTTCACATGATAAAATGAAGATCTCCATTCTTCTATTATTACACACATTTAGAAATATCACCATAATATCTAGTACACAGCCCAGAGGTATCTGTAATATATGGTATACCTGTATGGTCAATAAAGTCAGGAAATATTCAGCAATTGAAACTTTATTCATAGCCAAAAACTATTATTAAATTATTGGTGATTTTTAAATTTTTTTCCTGAGTCTGAGATGGTCTAAGAGCAGACTTGTGACAAGGCGTAAAATTTAAAATATATGTAAGCTACAAATTTGGATCTGTGCATATCTACTGATAAGAATTCGCAGAAATTCAACAACAAAAATACTATATATAATGGGCTGTAGGAGCAGCATCATTAAAGGGAAATTTCTGACCCTAAGCTAAACATCTCCCAGGATTCATATCTCATTATTGACTGACTAAATACCAAAAGGAATATGAATCATTAATATATGTTCTTTGCTGTTGTTTCCAGCGTCTTTTTCATTGTTTACATTTCCTTTCTTTATTTTTTAAATCTGATGTCCTTGTTGCAATAAAATACCTTCTTGAATTTAAACCAAACACAAAACAAAACATACCAAAATCTCTTTCTAGAAAGTATGGGGCATTTAAATCAAATTATATCTTAAGACATTTTTGATTTTTCACACTGGTAAAATATTTAGCTCCCTAAGAACTTTAGGGGAACTACAGGGTTTAGATTTTTTTTTTCAGCATCTCAGGAATAAATAGTTCCACCTTTCATTTGTACCATGACGTTTCACCCTTAATATAATCTAGTGTGGATCATCTGAATCTCTGTAGTCAGAGAGAAAGTGAGATAGAGTTAGTGATAGAGAGAGATCTAGATAGAGGAGGACTAGGGTCCTCGCCATGGGCAAAACTTCTTGTCATTAGTACTCATTAGTTATACCCCATAATCAAGTTAGTTGTTCCTCCGATTTCTTCTAAGATAAAAAGAAATGATATAGTTAGAATTTATTGTTTTAGACCGACTTCCCAGGCAATCTTACCTACATTTACTTCCTGCTGAGCTAAATCTCTGCAGGGACTCTGAGTAAAATTATCGCTGACATTAGAAAGGAAAAAACACTAGCAACTCTGCTATGGCTACAGTAACACGTTTCTAAAGGGAAGTAAATTGCCAATGTTTACTCTCGAACAGGCAGAAGGGAGACTGTCGCTAGCTACTAGCACAGGATGCTAGCAGGACAGGCAACGTTTTAAGTATCTAGAGCATTCCACTGCCTCACCCTCAGGCACACATCCTAGAACTCCGACTCACAAAAGAAGCTAATCACAGAGGTTTATTCTGTGATACTCCTTTTGTGGCACACATCCTAGAACTCAGACTTACAAAAGAAGCTACCCACAGAGCTTTGGGTTGCCAAGCACCCAGGCAGCCAAACTGCTGTTTCCCAGATATTACAACAATTCCAGAGGAACAAAAGGTTCAAATCTGACTACTCCAAGAATAGTAACCTCTGGGCAGCACAGGATTGAGTAATCAGTTAGGGCAAAGTGGTCTGCTGGGAAGAGGTGAGCATTTCAGCAGGAAGATGTGAAATAACTTCACATCCAGCACTACACAAAAATGGAGCAGAAATTGTGGAGACTTGTACAAAGAAGGTAAGCAAGGAAAAATGGGGTCTAAAACAGGTGATGATGGGGAGGAGGAGAAAATCTATTCTGAATGAAAAGGATTCCGTACATCTTGGCTCCATGCACTTTAGCTTTTTTTTTTTTTTTTTTTTTTTTTTTTTTGCATACTCTTTTTAGAACGAGTGGGGGCTGGGGATCCAAAGCGGATGAAAGAGTTATTTATGAACAGACGGGACACCAGGATGGGGTGGTAAGAAAGCTATGGAGGAGTGTCTGGACTTGTGGATAAAGGAGGAAGCAGACATATGGGGAAATCTATATAGAAGAAACAGAGAGAGTGAAGAAGAGGCTAAAACAGGCAGATGGCTGGACTGTAAAGGAATAGCATTATGCGGGGCTCTAAAGAAAGGGAGGTGGCCCTGGAAGGGGGGGGATAGCTAAGGGGGGGAAAGGGGGGTCAGGAGGTGACTACTTGGAAAGTTTTTCAGAAGTTGCAAAAATTAGATTTAGATAAAAATATTTTTAAATATATTTAAAAGCCAGGAGGAAACAAGCAAAATGAAACAGATAACCACATTTAAAAAAAAAAAAAAAAAAAAAAAAACTCGCATGAAAAAACAGAATGCCAAATTAACAGCAAACAATTTTGATGAAGTGTGAAGAAATCGTAATTAATAAAAAGTAAAGATGCAGGGAAGGGTCCTCTTGAAACAGACATCCTATGGAACCTGTGCTAGATTGCAAAGGATACTCTCTGGTAACCGCCTTTGAACTGCATCCTGGAGGCTGAAGAGACATGTCCTGGGCCTCCAGAGCACCTTCTATAGATGTCTCTTATAACATTTCATCATGCTAGATAATAAGCATTTGCTCTCAGCCCTGAAGGCAAGGACTGTGTCTTATTAATCTGTCTCTTCCCAGTACTTACCACCAGGTTTGGCATAAAGAGAAAGGAGTAAGTCAATCTATAGAGAATGGAGGAAGGGGAATGATTAATAGAGTTGGGCTTGGTGACACACGCTTGTAATCTCAATATTTGGGAGGCTAAGACAGGAGGACCACAGGTTCGTGGCCAGACTCAGCTACTTAGTGAGGTCCTCAGCTACTTAGTGAGATCTTGTTTCCAAATAAAGAATTAAAAATAGGACTGAGATGTAGCTCAGAGGTAGAATGACCCTAAGTTCAATCCCCGATACCACCAAAAAAAAAAAAAAAGAGTCATTCTAGGGATCCCAACAAAGGTAGCAAAATGGAATGAAGCCTTCCAAGTTGGTTTTGATATACACAGATGGAATTAAAGATTGATAGATAAATAGATATAGATACACATACATATCTAAATCATGCAGGATATATGGATATATGGATAATTTTCTGCTAATGTGGCCACTACTACTCTATTGAGTACTATTATATCCCTGCTAATACTCATCAATTCCCTAATTTTGATCAATAATCGGCAAATTAATAAATGGTACCTGTGCTCTGCACCTAGCATGTGAATGACTCTTGACTCCAGTCCTCACTGGATGGCTTCAAACATTAATAAAGCCAAGAAAAACTACAAATTGTGCTTTGAGTGTTTCACTTGCCAACACTTATTACGGATTTCATTAGTGTTTAAGAATAAAAACCCTCTTGAGACATCTAACACAGACGCACTGTGCTTCGCCTGATGGTATCAGCCATGACCAATCAATACTATGACTCCAACACAGCAACTCTAGACAGCATGGCAGATCTGTTTAGAAAATAAATTTTTATAGCTACTCCCTGATTGAATAAAAAATTTTCTCAGACTACAAATGTACCAAATTTGTGTTTCGCTGAAGAATTAGGGTTTGCCACCAGTGAATGACTACTAAGTTGGGTTTACTCTCATTAATGAATTCAAACAAATAAGAAAGTCATTAGGAGTAGCCCCAGGGAGGTGGGTCATTTTCAGCCACAAGAGGTCTACACACGTTGAGCTCACAGTATTATTTCAAAAGGGAGCCGCCTAACTTGTATTTCATAACATGGATCTTCAATGAACCACAGTCAGTTCTGATGATGTGATTAAAGGTGGATTAAGGAATTAACAAAATAGCCATCACATCATCACCATCACCAACATGTCATGGCTTGATCTCCAGTCCTCAACCTCAATTACATCTGCAAAGTGACAGGAGCTTTTAAGGGGCTACTTAGGGTGACCCTTGCTGACACTTCCAAACCAACTCTTTCCAAATTAAAGTGAAGACACAAAGAGCTCATTTCTTTTGGAGGATTGGTGGCCAAGGAAAGCTGGGAGGAGGTGGGGAGGGAGCACCAAAGGAAGATATAAAACAAGAATATGACCACCTTTAACAAATACAGTTACACCCGAGAGCATGAATATTTGTCCCACCTCTCCTTAGTTTGATATATATTTTTTATTTTTATTTTTCTTGGTCCTGGAGGTTGAACCCAGAGGCATTCTACATCTGAGCTACACCGTGAGCTCTATTTTAATTTTTAGTTTGAAACAGGACCTCGCTAAGTTGCTGAGGCTGACCTCAAACCTGCAATCTTCCTGTCTCAGCCTCCAAAATACTGAGATTACAGGGGTGTGCCATCACACCTGGCTATTTTGACATATTTAGAATATGAACAATGGAAATATCCAAGTAAAGCCAGATCACACATACCGCCAGAACCCCACAGTGGAGGCAAACCCAGCTAAGCAGACAGTCTCCCTTTTTTTTTTTTTTTTTTTTTTTTTGCGGTACTGGGGATTGAACTCAGGGGCATTCTACCTCCGAGCTACACCCCCAGCCCTATTTTTTATTCTTTATTTTGAAACCGAGTCTCACTAAGTTGCGGAGTGCCTCACTAGGTAGCTGAGGCTGGCCGAGAACCCGGATCCTCTGGTCTCAGCCTCCCGAATGCTGGGATTACAAGCGTGCGCCACCACGCCCGGCTAGACAGTCTCCTTTTTATGCTCCCATTTTATGCTCTGAGTTCAACTCTGACAAGGGAACCACTGCCCCTTTACTTTTTGAGAGAGCCCATAAATGCAGGACTGCCTTGTATTTTTCACATACCTCGTGGAAAGATCTCTGAATTCTAAATTAGGTTCCATCTACACTAACTAGTAAGCATGTCTCCAAAATCTTTACCTCCCCAATGTGTAAAATCAGGATACAACAGCTGCCTTCTTACAGGGATGTTGGTAAAGATAAAATATGGAAAACAGAAGAAATCACACGCCGATACTTATCAAAGTATTGCCATGTGCGTCCCCTTGATGTCTCCACCCTACCTGCCTGGCTACCAAGTGTCACAACGCAACCCAACGTGGTTAGGAACAAAAAACACCGCAGCAGCAGGACCACATGTGTAACTACCCTTAATATACCTCATGTTCAAAAATTAAACAAGAAACACCCCTGATTAAAGCCTGCCAATCAACAACCCCAATAAAAGCTGCGCGCGAAACCAGCCTCCCAGGGAGCGCGCTGCTGCAGGGCATGGAACCCCCAGCATTATTAAACGCAGGCACAGGTAGAGCACTCTGGCTTCTATCAAAGGGCACATCAAAGACCACGTATGTACCCCCACATGTTTAGCATTGCTATAAAACCTGAAAATGCAAGATCAATGCTACAGACGAGGGGGACCCATAAAGCCCACAGGAAAGCAGGCAGGGCAGGGTCTACCTGGTTAATGTTCATCTGCGAGGCTGTGTTCCCTGGCACACAGCTGGACCCCATTAGAGCCTCCCCAGGCTGCTCCCAAGATCACCTCACAGCCTCAGTCCCCAAGAGCTGCAAGACTGAGCTGGCAATTCAGGAGAAAGTCTCCCCAAAGATAAGTTCCCCAGACCTTCTCTCACTCTTATGTTTCACAAGGAAACATTTAGCAAAAAAGTAACTGTGAATTTCCATGCAACCCAGTCTAGATACTTTCCAAGACACAAAGGCAGCACAGCCTTTTTTTTTTTTTTTTTTTTTTTTATGACCACTAATAAAACCCCTTGGGTACTGACATTTTCTGATTTTCACTAAGACATAAGATGACTTTTCATCAGCAGGTTTTTGTTTTCCCTCCATGTTCTCAATGTCTTAGCTTTCTTTCTTTTTTTATTTTTATTTTTTTGTTTTTGTGGGGTTTTTGTTTTGGTTTTTGGTGTGTGTGTGTGTGTGTGTGTGTGTGTGTGTGTGTGTCATTCGGGATTGAACCCAGGGGCATTCTACCTCCAAGCTACACCCCCAACCCTATTTTTAGTCTTTATTTTGAAACAGGGCCTCACTAAGTAGCTGAGGCTGGCTGCGAACCTGCATTCTCCGGTCTCAGCCTCCCAAGTACTGGGATTACAATGTCGCCATGCCTGACTTCCTTTGTTCCTTCTTTTAATGATATATGTGCCAATCACTCCCTCCGGGCACTGAGGTTCCAGCAATGCTGGAGACCAGACTCTTATGGAGTCTACACAAGAGGTGGAAGAGAAAGGCCAGAGAAGGCATCGTGAAGAAAAACACGGCAAGCAAAGGCCTTGTGGGAGCTTTACTGGGGAGGGGACACTTAACAACTTAACAACGGAGGCAGTGGTAGTGTGTTTATGGAAGGAATCGTGAGCATGGCAGGACGCTCTCTGTCCCTCTATTCCTTGCCCCTACTCTCCTCTCCACTCCCACAAACTTAGGTTTCTGACCTTCAGCAAGAGTAAGGGCTGGGACCTAAAAGTGAGCACGTGCCTTCTTCCCTTCCCAGCAAGCCCGCTGTTCAAGCCAATCAGGACTCTTCTCAAATGAAATTTACATTTCAGTCTAAACCGCTCCTGTCCTTGGAAGGCTGAGACAGGAGGATCGCAGGTAGGAAGACAGCCTCAGCAAATAGTGAGACTTTCATTAACCTAGCGAGATCTCTGCCCCCCCCCAAAATATATATATAATTTGGTCGCATTCCTTGTATATAGGTATATAGAGAGAGAGACTTTCATTAACCTAGAGAGTCCTTTGTCCAAATATTCCTTGTATATACATATACATACATATATATGTATATATATACATACATATATATATATATATATATATATATTAAACTCAGGGACATTCTACCTCTGAGCATTACATCCTCAGCCCTATTTCATTTTTTATTTTGAAACAGGGTTTCACTAAGTTGCTAAGGGCTTCACTAAATTGTTGAGCATGGCCTTGAACTTGTGATCCTCCTATCTCTGCCTCCCAAGTACTGGGATTATAGGCCTGCCCGCCACCACACCCAGCTGTCTATAGCTTTTAAAATAACATGTTTCTTTCTTTATAGTCGAGAACATTGCTGGGAGCATGCAGTGGGGAATGAGGTTGGGGGGGGGGGACCTACAGTGAGCGCCTTCTGTATGCCCAATCTAGTGGACCTCACCCTTCCTTTCTCACAACAAATGAGCCCAAGGAATTCTGACCTTCACCCTCCAGATGAGAACATGGACGTTCTGGTCACACTCCTTGTGCCCTTTAAAACAAGTCCCCGTCAAGGGACTCCAGGCTAAGCAAAGGGTTATGATCTGCGCTGGCGCTCCAAACAGTACGTGAGAGAATGAGTTCGTAGTAATCAGCTAAGAATAGTCTCCAAGTAAGTCATTCAGGGCTCCTGCTTTTTTTTTTTTTTTCCCCCAACTTCGGTGTGATCTCTATTGGTGTAATTTAAATTATGACTTGGCAAACTGTTATGGGTGTCCTCAGCATATGAAGACACAAGGTTCTGACATAAATTATCAAGGTAGGGAAATTCTGAACAGTCTATGATGAATTCAAATTCTGCACTATAACTGGAGCAGGGAGGGGAAGAAGCTAATCATATTTTAGTTATGTGAAAACAACCAAAAAGGAAGAAAAATATGTAAGCATAGATTTCCAGTCCTGCTCCATGAGAAACCAATGTAGTAAAAATTATTTTCCTGATTGTTATAAGGAAAAAAATTACAACACTACCAAGCCTTAAAAATTAGTTTTCTAATTCTTTTTATTGTCTGTAAACCCTACTAGATCAGCTGAGAAAGTGGGCAATAAAATATGTTTTTTTTTTCCCCCTTGAAGGCAAATCCTAAAACAGAAAGCAAAATCATCTCCTTTTTGCCAAAGGCACACACTAATTGAAGCAGAAATAAAATGTGGAATAGAGAAGAGATAAAAATAAGAAGTTATGCCTTGGTCCAATTAGTAGATAAAGAGTTAAACAAATTATCAGTTCAAGGCATTCAGCATTAAAAATCAGAAGTAAAATGGCTGTAAAGCAACATGCACCTGGTCTTGATAGTAGAATCTATAGCAATTTCAAGAAAGTAATATTGTACATCTGGAAACAGTCCAATGACAAATGAGAACAAACCAGTAAATCCATAAAAGGATCTTAGTAAAGCTTTTATTTAAAAAAAAAAAAATGTGTTTTCACTTTCTCAATCTAAGATATATTCTACATAAAACTGCACTTTATTTTTTCACCAGAATAATCTGTCCCCAATATAAAATAATTAAAGTTGTATTACTTTTCACTGTTCATGTTTCAAACAGTCCCTAGACTTCAAAGTTATAGAGCCCTGATTAGCAAATAAATAGAAATGATACCCATGGTAATATTTTGTTAAGTTTTTCATGCCATGATCTTCAAGGACCTCAGAGAAGATCTCAACTATTAAGTCAATGTTTCCCTACTGTGAAGTACCGGGGAAAAACTAATACTCTTGAAAGTTATAGAAACTCAATTCTCTACTACTCAAATAGGTATTCATATTTAACAATAGTAAGAGGTGAGGGATAGTGAGCTCGTAAATTTCCTTCAGCTTTGGGCCAATAACCCATAGCTCCATAGGAACAAATCTACAAAAGACTAGAATTATAGTCAAATATAATTACAATAACCTGGTGGCACCCTGAACACACAGACTTTCAAAAACCAGTAACTTTTAAAAGCATAACTGCAATCAACAAAAAAATTTTTGTTTCAGAAATAAGAATTAGAAAATACAATATTTACAGTTATTAGAATAACTCCCCAACATATAAGGCATTAAGACAATGCTATACTCAAACCACATTATCAGAACTATCATGAGACAGATTTCCTAAGACAGAGGACATCACCAATACATAAATAAATAATCTAATACTTCTGGAAAGTCTACCTTATGAGTTTTGCTGCTGGTGCAATTGAATAGATTTGGGCAGAGAACATTCTTTGTGTCTCCCATCATACTTGAAAAGTACTTCTTCCAGTTTCCAACTGAAAAGCCTTTAAGAAAATGGTACCAATATTTGCAAAAATGTAAACCAGCACTCTAGCATTTGGGCCATACTACCTTCCTTTCTCGACAGTGTTCTCCTCTTGCCTAACTTTCTGATATGCGTTGTTAACAATTGGAGGTTCTCATTCTCAGAAAGGAGAACAGCGTATGTGTACAGATGTATGTTTGCATGTGTTGAGGAGTAGGTCTTTGTGTTCATAAGACTTAAGGAGAGTTTTTTTTTTGTTTTTTGTTTTTTTTTTGCGGTACTGGGGGTTGAACTCAGGGGCATTCTACCTTCAAGCTATACCCCCAGCCCTATTTTTTTATTCTTTATTTTGAAACCGAGTCTCACTAAATTGCGGAGTGCCTCACTAGGTAGCTGAGGCTGGCCGCGAACCCGGATCCTTCGGTCTCAGCCTCCCGAATGCTGGGATTACAAGCGTGCACCACCACGCCCGGCCTTAAGGAGAGTTTTTATAATTCAGAAGCTATGGAAATGCTAGTGGGCAACTGTCACTCACAGGACCAGTTATTAAGGTCTGGGGCCCTACAACAGAAGCAGCCCCACTTCCTGTCCCAGGCTGCTCTGGGACTTATAGCCAAGAATGAACAATAGCTTGTTAATGCAAAAAAAAAAAAAAAAAAAAAAAACCTACTGCTCTTATAGTCCCTGGTGAGTTTTCCAAGTAAGAGGGTTATTCTGGTAGTCGACCCTCATTTGCATGTCTGGATTTAGAGTGCACACATATGTCTTTAGTTCAAATCAGGAGAAAAAAGGGCAAAGGTGTGGGGAGTGATTTTTTTGCCACCAGCTCATTTGATTTGCATTACTGGTAAATGAGTAAGCTATCATTTGCCTCCCCTTTGCCTTGCAGATGTCTACAATAAAATCAATGTGAAATGCATTCCTGAGGGTTTTTCAACTCTACCACAGTCATACCGAATGTATCTCTAAGAGTAAAACTCACCAGTCCCCCCCTAAAAAACAAACTAAATAAGTCTCGGTCGTGCTCCTAGACTTTCTCCATGGTTAAGAATATGTTTTTCCTACTCAACAGGGCTATGATCCTTTCAAGGCCCCCTTTTTAAATAGACTAATATTTATCTTTACTATTTGAATATATTTAAAATATGTTCTAACAAAGGAGTCTGAATATAACACCACAGCTGGGACCTGAGCCAGAAGGCTACATGGTAGGAAAGTTTTTGAAGGATTTCTTCAGTCTCTGGAAGAGACCCAAAGGCAGGGTGACAAATTATCCAGGTCTGCTCAGGACTGAGAAGTTTCTAAGGATGCAGGATCTTACATGTTGGCTGTCCTATCAACACACCAATGTCTTCCCCCTCAGGTACTAAATTCAAGGATAAGCAGTAGAATAATACAAAAATTGTAGACATGTCTTATGCCTACATTCGATCCTTCAGCCAACAGCAGCTACAGAGATGGACCACAAATCAAGCTTCTATACCTTCTCTGGACAGTTACATTTCTAAGGAGATTACAGGAAGATTCACAGGTGAAGATGAAAGAATGAAGGTTCAGGATTTCTGACCAAAACCCTTCAAGATCAGGAATCCATTTCATATTATATTGAGAAAAATAAAACCGATATCCATATAACACTTGAGCATAGATATGAGAGGATGTCTAATTTTAGCGATATGGTGGCTAGAGATAATACACTCCTCTAAACACACACACACACACACCTGTCCATACACAAATATCATGAATAAAGTATAATAATGAGAAAAAATTAAATACATACACAAGCTCAAAAGAAATTAAATGCCTAGAAGAATTCACAGCCAGAGCAGAAAACACAAAGTAAAAATAGTGGATCTATGGGCCCTAAGGAATAGGGGCTGGAGTTGTCATGCCTGCACAGGAATAGGTCCTAAAACCCCTAAACAAAGAGTTTTAGAAAGGCTACTGACTCCAAGTCATTGATGAAGAAAAATAGGAAACATTCTCGTGAAGGAGGGCTCTGGTGGGCAAAGAAAAAGTTGTCTGTGCGTAGTCAAACCTCTGAATCTTTTCCATATGCATTTTCAGAATCTCAATTTATACTATTTACATACTTTGGGAAGCCCAAGTCATAAAAGTAATGTACAACCTAATGCCAGACCAAAGAAATTCCCAGGAAACTGGCAGAAGCCACCATAAAACCACTTTGTAAGAACTGCCCCATAACCCAGAGCACATGGGACTTCCACAAAAAACAAGCATCCCAGATGAAGATGAGCTCACAATCAAAAATTAGAAACACAAAGAGACCCACTGCAGATGAGTCAGCAGAAACACAAAGGAGAATTAATACCCCAAGATCCTGACAAATAGAATCATTTGAAAGAGACTAAAAAGATGACTGTTTTAAAATGTTAGCAGAGACAAAAGAACGGAAATCTTAATGAACGGACAAATTTGAAATAGAACCAAGTAAAACACTGTAGATTAAAAATACAGCTGTTGAAATCAGAAACATAGCATTTAGGTTAAACAACAGACACAACACAATGAAAACAAATTTACGTGAAAAAGTAGATCAGAAGAAATTCTGCAGAAATCATTCATTCAATAAATACTTACATCATGTATCTGTTTTGAGTTACTCTTATCAAAAAATATATATAATGTCTGTATATGTACATATTATATATATATATATGTGTATATATGTACATATTATTTATATGTGTATATATGTACATATTATTTATATATGTACATATATATATGACCGGCCCCTCATAGAATTTAGTGTCTAGTGAATGAAATGAAGAAAAAAAATAGAAAACATAAAATAGGTATGAAGACAAATAACACAAAATGAGAAAGTTTCAAAAACCTTCTAGTAGGAGTTTCATAAAGAAAATATAGATCACATAAGGAAAAAGGCAACATGTAATTTTTGAAGGATATAAAGTCACCACATTGAAAAAAAAACAGTAAATTTAAAAGTAGATATAGACAGGAAATCTGCTAAATCTTGAGAACAAAAGAACATCTTAAAAACAAATGATAATTTTTTCATTAATTATATTTTGCCTAATGATTATTTTGAGTCAGTGGATGTTCAATGTCTGTCCAATACAATTAAGTTTAACACAAGAAAGTAATGACATCTTCTTTGCTCGCAAATGTCGTTACTTGTTTGCTGGTTTTCATTATTGAGAAATGTAACTGATTTTTTTTTTGGCATTTTATATAATTCAATACCATTCCGCTAGTTTGCCTAATCAAGAATCAAACATAATTTCTAAAGAATAAAAAAAATTATTAGTTAATATATATTTGCAACAAGTTAGGAAAATTTCCTACATACAAACTTATTCTTATAAATTGGCAGCTAAACGCAGTCAACAAGTACTATGTCCCTATTCCACAAGCATTAAGACAAAGACATATAAAAATTTCACCACTGGGACACCAAAGGGAAGGGTAAAATTTCTTTTTTGTAGATGTCTACTTCATCAATAAACCAGTATTTTGGTCTTTCAAGATTTTTTCCTTGTCCACAGATTTCATTCATCCTTTCCATTTTAAAATTCAATCACTAACTATAAAATTGAAAGAATATATGTCCCATGTTGATTATATTAAAATTACTTTACTTAAGAGAAAAATTAGATATGGCAAAGCAAAGAATATATTTTTAGGATAAGACCTCGCTAGGCATGGTGGCACACGTACTCCCAGTGTACACCACGTGTACAGCCTCCCAGTACTTGGGAGGCTGAGACAAGAGGATCACAGGTTCATGGCCAGCCTCAGCTACTTAGTGAGGTCCTCCACAACTTAGTGAGACCCTGTCTCAAAATAAAAATAAAAAATTGGGCTGGGAGTGTAACTGAAAGGTAGAATGCTCCTGGGTTCAATCCCCAGGACTGAAAAAAAAAAAAAAAGAGTAAGACCTCTACTACTGCTGTTGTTTGTGCACAGAAGTGTGTTTGCACTCATGTGCATAAGAAATGTATTTCATACAGCAGTGAATTCCACGGTACAATCTCTGAAGACCACTGAATTACAAAATATTACCATGTGAGTAATAATGATAATGCAAAGACACCCCCCTTTGCCTTCCATAGCCGTAGAGAAATTCCTATTAAATGCTCTTTTCTCAATTTCACTATACACATTATTATCTTTAATATCGTTTAACCTTTATATGGCATTTCCCATTGCAAATTACATTTTAATGTAGTAATCACAATTTTAGAAAGATTCCCTTTTTTATACTATTCACACAGAGTCCTTGTTCAGTTAATTTGATCAAAGTCACTATAAATTTGGAAGCCATGATCATTTTGATGTGGCAGCCACAAAATTATTTTTAAACTATGGAAGCCTAGAAGTATACTTTATAGAAGCATTTCTTAGTCTGCATCCTAACTGAAAATTCTGTTTTTAAAGGAAAATCATTTTAATGAGGTCACATTAGATTTTGGTCCATTATTAAATGTGCCCTTTAAGTTGTTATTTAAACATACATTGCTTGGCTACAAACCAGCTACAAAAGTACATTTTTCAAAGTAAGCTGTTAGATATTTTATAATAGAATTTAGTTATAAAAATCAAGAAAGACAAACATCTACCAGCGCCTTCGCTACAAAACTAACAGTATTCTCGCTTACAAAATAATGCAATTGTGAAATCTACATCTGCTTACTAGGTTCAAGATGAATTATAACATGTTCAGCCCTGATGAAGCTACACTCAGCCCTTCTGTACTTATTTATCCCTTTAGCCGACTCAATATGCCAAAGGAAGAAAGAATATGACATTATTTAACATAGCTGAAATAAAATTAGGTAAGGCTGCTCACATACGTTTCTACCTGGGCTTGACCAAGAAAGACTAAGACCACTGTTAATCTAGATTCACACTCAGTACCACAGCACCAACTTTGAAACAAAAATTCTGAATGCAACTGAATGAACCTGTTGATAGAAGATTCTGTTAAGATGTTATGCATGAGGGTAGAGTTAGTGGAGTAACTGTGCAAATCTATAACGTGAATGTGTGGAAATTAGGCTTAAGAATGTGATCACAGAAATATATTTTACAGTGTTCCTTACCGCAAAAGAGACTTAGAAAACACTGAAAAGTCTGAGAATATGACTTCAAGGAAGTTGTTTGCTTCTATGAGTTTCCGTGAGTATAGATTCCATAAATACCACCAATTGAATGCTGAATATGAATAGAGTTCTATATCCACATGGAGTCTTAAAAGTCAATTTTCTTAAAAACACATATCTTCTTCATAGTGACAGAGAGGTGCAGTAATAGCTCCATATTATATATGCTTAAAATAAACCTATCTTATACTTTGCATATTTAAGGAAAAGAACTCTACAAACTAACATCCAAAATATACTGTAAAAGAGAGGTAAATAAGAGCGGCAGTCAACCAAAAAGATATGTTCCTAGCCAGGCGTGGTAGCACACGTCTGTAATCCCAGTACTTGGGAGGCTGAGACAAGAAGACCACAGGTCCAAGGCCAGTCTCAACAACTTACCAAGACCCTCAGCAACTTACTGAGACCCTGTTTCTAAATAAATAAATAAATAAATGGGGTTGGGGATGTAGCTCAGGGGTAGAACTTGGTTCACTCTCCAATACCACAAGAATAAAAAATATAAAAAAGATATGCTTCATATTTACTATGTAGATTAGAAAAATGCAAAATATTAGCCAGTAAAAACATTCTTTTATAGAAACAATATAATCCAAAAACAAAAGATTTACCTCTAGCTTTATTTTCCCACTATCTCTATTCTACTTTCCTTTAGATATTATATATATTATATAGATATTATATATATAATATAGATATTATATACAATATATTATATATATATAGCAATGACAAACACACACACATATATGTACAATCTGCCACAAGAGCACTATTGTCGTGGCCACCCTAGTAATGTACCTTTTTATACATCTATGAAGCAAATCTAATGAAAAACTCACAAAACTTTTTAGCAACTCTATCGCCACTGAGGGAACTCACGATACTTTTTGAGACCCTATCACCATTTTAATTTGAAAAATACACTTAGAGAAACTTAACAGACATAGTTCTAAATTTATGGGCCCAATTAAAATCTTCATTAATTAAATATAACCTCTTGTTATGATCAGTGGGGAATGAACCATTTGTCAGTTCATTCTTTAAAAAAAAAAAAAAAATCTCCCAGATACTCTTCATTTGCTGTGTGCCAAGCATTCAGCAAAGAGATTTGCAGATTTTCTTCTATTATGCTTAAAATGAGAAGTTTTTTGTCAGGCGTGGTGGTACATGCCTGTAATCCCAGTACTTGGGAGGCTGAGATGGGAGGTTCATGGCCAGCCTTAGCACCTTAGGGAGGCCCAGTTTCCAAATAAAATAGGGCTGGGAGTGCAGCTCAGAAGTAGAATGCCCCAGGGTTCAATCCCCAGCACCACAAAAATAAATTAATTAATTAACTAAATAAAATAGGGCTGAGGGTGTAGCTCAGAGGGTGTAGCTCAGAGATAGACATCTCAGGGGTTCAATTCCCAATATGGAGAGAAGGGAGAGAGGGAGAGAGGGAGGGAAGCTTTTAATGTTCTGTGTTTAAATAAGAAGGATTGTTCCCACTTTACAGAGGCTCAAGACAGGTGACAGACCATTCTAAATCAAAGGGGATGACATTAGTTTCTCCATGACCACGGAGACCATTACAGTACTGGGACAATAAAGGAGAGGGGTACACAGCTCCATGTCAGAGCTCACTGGTTTGCACTCTGGCTTCTACCTGGCTACAGTTACCTTGAGGCAAGTCATTTAAATTCTCTGAGCCTCATTTTGCTTCGATGTAAAATGGGGATAAAGTTATCTACAGGGTTGGGAAGGATTAAATGAGATTAAGTGAGATAATGTACTGCCTTGCCAAAAGCCTAGTTCCTGGCAAAAGGCTCAACCAAGATAAGGTTCCTCCTTATCTTCCCCAACAAAAATCTCCTTTGACAATGTCCCAGGAAAATAAACCGCTCTTCTTTTCCATTAGAAAGCAGCAGAAATCAGCCCGAGACTGCATTCATCAAACTTGTCAAGCTGTTCAACGTCCATTATTCTTTTTTATTATATTTAAGGCACTTAAAATAATCTCCCAGTGATTCATTCTCCTTTTAACTAGATGCAGTAATTAGAATATCTTTTATGATACGGCAGAGTTTTCATTTCAGTCAAGGTGTGACTGTTTTAGAAAGCCACCGCTCACTGAAGATATTACAACCCAGAAACTAACTGCTTTTATTCTTGTCTTGAATAGAAGCACAAACACAGAATGAAGAGGATACATGGTGTATTTCTATAGCTGAAAGACGAAAACGCTCAAGCATACACGAGCCAATAATTCCCAAAATACCTTGCATGAACTGAAAAACAGATATGTATGTTGCCATGGCAGTCGGCAAAATTAATACATTTGAAGTTTGGATTATGTATGGAAGCAATGTCTGCTACATTTTTTTCCCCTTCCTATAATGCTGACATACAACCATTTTCTTAAAAATCACCCAATATATATTCCCCCCAAGGAGGGGAAAAAAATAAAAAAGAGGGACAGAGCAAAAAGTTCAGTCTATTTTAAGGATCCCAAGTCAACGCAGAGAATATGGACTGGTGTCACCTGCTCGGCAGAGACTGGCTTTGCCAGGATTCTAAGAGCGCGGGCTACACATGTGTCAAGCCCTAGCTCTCTCATTAGCTAGCTGGGTTAACCTTGAGTCAATAATTTAATTTCTGGGAGATTCAATTTCCTCAATTGTGAAATGATAACTTCAACAAGAATATGTGTTATGTACTTCTGTGCGTGGGAACTGCTTTAAGTGCTCTGTGCACATTTGTTCCCTCATTTAATCCTCACAACATCCTAGGGAGCTGAGCGTTACTGTCATCATCCCGTTTTCCAAGGATGTCAGAGAAGTCACAGAGAAGTTCACAATCATGCTCTGTAGAGCTGGGCTCCCCAGATCCTAAGGATATTGCTAACCTGCTTTAAGTTTGCCTTCCTCCCTCTGCTTAGATAAGATCATTTTCAACATCCTCCAAAGAGTAAAATTCCATGCTTTCTCTTTGGGGGACCTTTCTTCCTTCTTACCTATATAAGCCATCTGTTTTGTCTCCCTATCTTCACTAAGTTTCTTAGGGTCAGCTATTAATTGTACTTGTGTGTGTGTGTGTGTGTGTGTGTGTGTGTGTGTGTGTGTTTGTGTGTGTGTGTTACTGAGAACTGAATTGAACCCAGGAGAATTAGGAGCATTCTACATCCAAGCTACAACCTGAGCCTATTTTATTTTCTTATTTGGAAACAGGATCTTGCTATGTTGCTGAGGCTGGCCTTGAACCTAGGATCCTCCTGTCTCAGCCTACCAAGTACTGGGATTACAGACATACAATACCGTGCCTGGCTCTAATTACTGCACATTTGTATGCAAACCTACTACAAATCATGAAGCTCTGTACGAAGTATCAAGCCGACTCGATGGTTTACAAGTAAATTCCTAACAGTGGTAGCTCAATCCTTATGAGAGAGAAGTTAATCACCTCCTGTCCTGGACTCTGTCATGCACCACTCTGGAGAAGACAATACATGCACCTATCAGTCAACTCAAAAGACTGGCACAGATCGAGCAAAAAGTGACCGGATCAGCCTTCAGAGAGCGGATACAAGAGTATCTTGGATAAAATGTGACCTTAAGAATATTTCCAGTGTACTTCCACAGCACGTAAGTAAAATACCTAGGCGTACACAGGTATAGCCAGGGATTATATAAAAGTGTGTGAGATACGGTGAGAGGAAACAAGGAGTTGTGACCGCACACAGAGGCTCTGGAAACTGCTCATGGAAAGGTATGTAGCCTACTGTGTGCCTCCATTGCTCATCTGCAAAACACGAATCTGCTACCCCACAAAGCCACTGGAAAGACAAGGAGTCACTTGGCATGGAAGTGCCACCTGGCATGAACTATTACTAATACTGTGTGTGTATATACGCATATATAATTCTTTTCCATTTTTGAGAATATACACATTTTTTTTAATCATTTGTGGCAAAACAGTTTTGTCTTCTGGTTAAGCAATAGGTACCAAGAAAATGAACCTTTGCTATTAAATTCAGCACTGTGTTGTCCTAGTCACGTTTTTAATTCAATGAATAATAACTAAATAACTTTTCTCAGCCAGACAAGATGCCAGGAACGAAGGAAACCTCAATGATTAAAGGAGGTATGGTCAGTGTCTTTACAGAGTCCACACATGATTAAGCAAGACAGACTTCAGAAAAAAAACTTCACTCAGCGAGGAGCAGTGGTGCACACCTGTAAGCCCAGTACTTGGGAAGCTAAGACAGGAGGGTGGCAGGTTCAATGTCAGACTCAGCAACTTAGGCTCTCAACAACTTAGTGAGAATCCTGTTTCCGAATAAAATATGGCTGGGGGTGTAGCTCAGTGGTAGAAAGCCTCTGGGTTCAATCTCC
>PVLC010000769.1:156829-179058 GCA_004027655.1 Graphiurus murinus
GGGGTCGGACGTAGATTGCCCCTGGGTTCAATTCCCAATACCGCAAAAAAAAAAAAAAAAAAAAGCTAAACTAAATAAATAAAAATCATAAAAATTTTGCTTAGAAGTTTGTTTGGTTTTGTTTTGTTGTTGTTTTTTCACAACACTGCTTACTATAGATTTCTGTTGGCTTTTTTAATCCAATGTGACCTCTTATACGCAAAAACATTGAACATTTGAAAACACAGAGGTAGAAACAAGAATAACTACAAATTAAATGTTTTTAAAAAAGAAATAAAAGAATCATAATGAGCAGTTCCTTCAGACAATATTTTTTACTATTTGCCAAATCAATGATTAATCACTATTTCTAAAATTATCTTCGCCACAAGCACTGATAATCATGAGTGGCTAGTTAACCAGCAGCAGCCAGGTAATAATGGGTGGGTTGTATTTCTATTTGTTTTCCAGTAACAGGAGGGAAACTGGAGAAGGCAGAGAGAAGGATAGAGCTGAGCTTTTGAGACGCTACAAAGAAGTCTCCCCAAATTAACCAGATGCACATTATGTTCCTATGATCAAGTATCAGCAACCAAAAGTAGGTGAGAAAAATAATAAATTTTCAGCTTTGAAGGCTGTAATAATATCACCATTATAATTCATCCCAGTATATCAACACAGGCTTTACATTAACAGCCTTACTTTCAAAAATAGACACAGCACCACCGTAACATTTCATACTTTCAGTGTTTGGAAAGAATGTCAGGGAAAGCTCCCAGCACGTGTTTCCATCAATCAGAGTAAGTGAAGGGAGGAAAAAAAAAATGGAGAAAATGAAACAAGGAAAGAAAACCCACAGATCCTGCACTGTCTGAGCTGAGGGAGGGTTGAATCTGTGGCTTCGGGGAAATATCCTCCGATGCTCCCTGCCATCGACTGCAGACAGATCCCAACAGCTATTGAGTCACCCGTGTTTTAAAACAGACAGGGCTTTACTACAAATCCACTTTAACAGCTTTTAAACTTCAAATACCTGACTGGCTGAAGCAAGGCAGACTTCCCCTCCCCGCTAAAAATGCATTTCAATTTAATTGCACTAACTCCAGTCGATGTTATCATTGTCTCTTTAAAATATGACGGCATAAAATAATATTCTATGACAGCATTCCTAAAAGGCTGTGACTGGATGCATTTTGATATCCTAGTATAAATTATTCTGGGAATACAATTTCTGTCAAACCAACATCCATGCTTCTGTTTACAATAAAACATACTGAGGGGTAAGGCAGAGCTGGTCACTTGTTTGACAAAATATATGCAAATTTCAAAATATATGTAGACATTCTACAGACTTAGCCAATGTACAGCTATAGGAAACATCTACAACTACCACTGGTATCCACTTACAATCCACTGTGTGAAGAATTGACAGGGCAGAAAAGCTCCTTTAAAAGGTATAAGTACACAGGTATAAGTGCATAAGCTTTGCCGGCAAACCATTGTCTACACTTAAGTTTCCTAAGACACTCAATATTCCCTAGGTCATCTTGTGTGTGATGTGTATACAGTACTCAGGAGTGAACCCAGGGACATTCTAGCTCCGAGCTACACCCTTGGCCCTATTTTATTGTTGTTTTTTATTTTGAAACAGGATCTCACTAAATTGCAGAGGGTCTTGATAAATTGCTAAGGCTGGCCACAAACCTACGATCCTCTGGTCTCAGCCTCCCAAGTACTGGGATTATAAGCATGCACCATCATGCCCAGTTCCTAGGTCATCTATTTGATACAATATGGGAAGAGCTATAAGGAAACTTTGCCCCAGATTCTGTTATCTCAGCCCAAAGAAGCTGACAAATAGTACTACAAAGTCCTAGCTCCATGACCTGCTGTTCAGGTCCTAGACCACTTTAAAAAACAAACTGCCATCTGTGCAGGGATTCGATGGTATATAAAAACAAAGGTGATGACATAACAACAACTTTGTCTTATCAACTTAGCCCAGAATTTACATTCCCATCCAATGGTGTAGCACTCCTATTCTTGGCCATGAAACCAGGGAGCTGAGCAGGGCTTGGTGACCTCACCAACCCTTCCCTCCCCTATTCAAGATCAGAACAAGCTTCTGTAAGTTCTCTGCACAACCTCCTCTGCTTGGGGCTCTGAACAAGTGTGAAGGATGCCTAAAAATGTGAGTCTGTAAAATTTAGGTTAAGATCTGAATCCCAATTTCTTGAAATAGAAAATATGTGAAGTAATTTGCTGGGCAGACTGCATTTAAGACTTGTTGCTTTGTTTTCTTACAATTGTGAAAGGGAGTCCCCTCGAGGAATCACACTCCATCTAGGTGGTCATCTTCATTTAAGTGCTAATCTCCTAGCTGTGGTCAGCAACTTAAATGCTCTGCAAAATAATTAGATTCTGTAGCCCCATAGATCTTGCCAAGAATGGAGTCAGAATAGTTTATCCTTTTCTGGTTCCTGGTAGCATGCTCACATATGCCTGAATAAATTTTGACCCCAAATGCTTACTCTGTCCCCTGATTCCGATTCCTCTCTCCGATCTCAAGGGTATCTTTCACTCAATCCAAAACTCTTAAACCAATAGTGAAACTACTTTCCGCCCCTTGCAATAAATTATTCGCTTACTCCTGGCCAAGATGACTCTTTCAAAAACTAAGAACTAGCCGAGCTTGGTGGCGCATGCTTGTAATCCCAGCATTCGGGAGGCTGAGACCAGAGGATCTGGGTTCGCGGCCAGCCTCAGCTACCTAGTGAGGCCCTCAGCAACTTAGTGAGACCTGGTTTCAAAATAAAGAATAAAAAAAAAAATAGGGCTGGGGGTATAGCTCAGAGGTAGAACGCCCCTGAGTTCAATCCCCAGTACCACAAAAAAAAAAAAAAAAAAAAAAAAACCTAAGAACTACAATCAGACAATAATCAAGTCTAATAAATCATGTACTTTTTTAGTATGGCCAATACAATAACTATGGCGGCATGTCCTGGATCCCATAAGTAAATCGTAGTCATTGAAAGGGCCACTAACTTTTCACTTGCAGCACCTCTGTGGACCTAAAAATGTCTTCAAGTTAGGAGATCAGTGTTTTCTAAAAAACTTACTGCATCTTCTTTTAGACACACATCAGGAGTGAGTGTGTGTGTGTGTGTGTGTGTGTGTGTGTGTGTGTGTGTTACTAAGGACTGAACCCAGGCCAAACTCCAACCCTATTTTACTTTCTGTTTTCCAACAGGGTCTCCCAACATTGCTGGATGTCTTGCTAAATTGCTGAGGCTGGCCTTGAACCTGCAATCCTCCTTCCTCAAAATCCCAAGTACTAGGATTATAGGCATGCACCACCAGGCCTGGCTAGAATCACTCTTTTCTAATCTGTTTTTCTAAAAGTGGGAAAAAATGAAGTAAGTTTAAATGCTCCACGGGAAAAGCTACTTTGATAATCATACAATGGTTTCTTCTTACATAGTAGCACCAAATTGGTTGCTATTTTTTCTAGTCAATATTTATAAACTTCTTCTTCTTCTTCTGGACTTCCAAAGACGCTGACTTTGTATAGCAAGGGCTCTTTGCCATCCCAGTGCTATTTTTCTAGTTCCTGCCCTCTTTTTTCACATTCAGCAATATTTTCCTGCATTCCCTCCTCGTCAGTTAGGATCAGGTGACCCGCTAGTAGTGCGTTACCAAGCTGCGGTTAATTTAGTAATACAAATATTTCAGTCACAGCCTCTTCTTTGGTAAAATTGCACAGGCCAGAAATTTGGTCTTATGTGTGTGCATAGGAAAAGCACCACGTATACTGACTGTGTTATATAAATAATGAAAATTAAATTACAGGATTTTAGGGACACGTTCCAAACAATCCATTTTACTGCCAACTACACTGGGCGCATGACCAGCTGTGGAGAAAAGGATGTCCCCCTCCTCTTAAATCTTTATGTCTCCCTTTTCATTGATTGCAATAAAAATGGATTGAATTGGGTATCTGTTATGCCCCCTCTTCTAAAATATTTGCATCCGAATCATTATAGTTATCCCAAAAACCTCTTTGTTTAATGTTTAGTGCTGCATGGTCCTAAATGAAATGTCCATTCTCTCCCCACTTCCATGTGACCAAACTGTCAATGCCAAAAACACTTGATGTGTGTGCTACACTTTCAAATGCCTTGAAAATCATCTCCTCTACTCCACGAGGGTGGCTTGTATCACCAGTCCTAGCTTACAGTTTTCATGCTTTCTTAGGTGCAACACAGCGGTCAGCACTTTGCAAGGATTAGCTTACTTACTCCTTGCAGATCCACGAGCAAACTGAGACTTGGAGAGGCCGATTAGCCTTCCCCAGGCCATACACCAAGCCCCAACGTTCAGTCTGACTCCTCAACACACCTCCATCGACCTGCCCCAAACAGAGTCACAGCGACCATGTTTCCATCTTCACGAGAAACTTCCAGTTTTCCCCCCAAGTTCTATTGCTCTTAACCTCTTAGGTGTCTTTCGTTGTCTCTCCTGGTCATGGAGTAACCTGGCCCCTCACACTAGCCAAGACACTTTCAATCTCTTTAGGATGTATTTCTGAATGTCATCCTCCTCAAAAGCCTAGATAAAAAATAAGGTGAGGACCAAAAGGTTTAAAAGAAGGAGCACAGCTGGGTGTACTGGCATATGCCTCCGATCCCTATAAATGGGAGGCTGAGAGAGGAGGATTGCAGGTTGGAAGCCAGCCTCAGAAATCTAACAAGACCCTATTTCAAAATAAAAAATAAAGAGGGCTGGATAGGGGTGTAACTTGGAGGTAGAATGCCCCTGTATCTCTCTTTCTCTTTCTCTCTCTCTCTCTCTCTCTCTCTCTCTCACACACACACACACACACACACACACACACACACACAAGAAAAAGAAAAAAAGAGGGAAGGGAAGGGAAGGGAATGGGGGGAAAAAAGGAAAGGAAGAATACAATGACAAAAAAAAAACTCCCAATTTCTTTTTTTCTGGTAAAATAGAAAAACCTGTGTGTTTTCTATGCTGAAATAAGCCTTAGAGTGTTAGGTCAAATGGCATTGCATTTTCATTTCAGATCTCAGGAAGACCTTAGTGCTATATATGTAACTGAAACTCAGAAGTAAGTTATTTTATTTCAGGGATCATTTATTTGCTCAGGCCACTCTAGGTGCAAAACAATCCTCTACTTAGTATTGTCAAATATCTTATCCCACTCCACCCAGCATCTCTTTGTTTATACCAATGTCTCCAGTCATGATGGATGCATGAAGTCAGGACTACTTTGCACTTATCTTTCCATTCCTTTGAAAAGTTAGTGGAGGGTTTTACTCTGAAGTCTACTCTTAGAAATGATGGCTAAAACTGAAATGAATTGAACTTATTGTACGTCACACAGCTTATGAATAAAATCACAATCGCAAATATATCGTAAATAATTTAAGTTTCATCCTAACATTTATGATGGGGGGAAGATTTGACACCTCTGTTAGAAAACTGGCGACTATACTTCTTTGCCAGTCCCAAGAGTACCTTACTTAAAAATAAATTACCTACTGGCTTGCAATCAATTTTTCAAACTCAAAGGAAACATTTCTTGAGTAATTTCATTCATGTTAGAAACACCACCTAAAATCACTAAGTTTTTGTTTGTTTCTTCCTTTTCTTTTTTAATCTTTAAGAAGAGAAACGGCCAGGCCACAAAACATGTGGATGTCAAACCTGAAGATGACACAGATATGAACATACTATACCAGTAATGTGGGGTTGCTTTATATTTTGTTGTTGTTTTATTTTTGGATTGTATTTATTTGTTTGCTTATTTGTTTATTTGTTTATTTATTGATGTATTTAGTTTGTGTGTGTGCGTGTGTGTGTGTGTGTGTGTGTGTGCATGTGTGTGTGTGTGGTTTTGGTTTTGGGGACAGAATCCAGAGACACTCTCCCTCTCAGCTATACCCACAGCCCTATTTTATTTTTTATTTTGAAACAGGGCCTCACTAAGTTGCAGAGGGCCTCAATAAATTGCTGAAGCTGGTTGTGAACCTATGATCCTCGTATCTCAGCCTCCCAAGTACTGGGATTACAGGCATGGGCCACCATGCCCAGCTTGGTAATAAGTTTGTATACATCACTTAATGGGCAAAACACCACTGAATGAGTGGCTGCAGTTCAATGGAAGTGTTCTACTACTGTCACCAGCAGCTGCAGAACCCCAAGACTGAACTGCATCAAAGCTCGTTTGGTCCATTGTTACACATAATATGATCTAAAGGATCATTTGCAGGATCTCATAGAAAGCTGAAATGTTGTTTGATGAGAGTCATTCGATATTTAAATCAGAAATGAATGGCACAGCCAGAGAAGCAAGCATAGGACATCTAAAGTAGAGCGGGAACTTCCAGGGTTGTCTCTCCTTGCTGGCTGCTCCTCCTCCTCCTCCTCCTCCTGCACATCCTACAAAGAACACAAACCACAGAGTTGCTCCATAGAATCACCTCATAGGCAAAGGCCAGGCTGGAGGGTCTAGGAGTGACTCAGAGGCAGCAGCAGACAAATTTTGCACTTGTCACCAACCAAAGCATTTAGAGAATTTCGAAGAAAATCACATTGCAAATGGCTGCCTCTTAAATGTCCTCTTTGGGTGGCTTCATTTGCTAGTCTTCATTCAGGAAATAATGTTTGCTTCCAATAAGCCCTCAAGGTCAAGATTCTCAGGGCATTTAACAGGAGGGAATACAAGGCAAACACAGAACAAGGGGTGACTGTAACTTCTGCAAATATCCCCACCGATACCCTTCAAAGAACACTGTTTACTCACGGTGCTTTCTCTCCTGGTACACAGAAGTGGTACCCAGGAACGCACAATGACATAGGACACACACACATCGAATATCATCGAATATCATATGTCTTCCTGAGCTTCAAATTGATGGATATTTTGGGGTACCAACATGCAAATCAATTTTAAGCTTTATGTGGCAACTTACAGCCAGGTCCCCAAGCTCCTGTGTTTATAGATTTACTTTCTGTCTGTAGTTGAGGTGGAAAGGTTTTCAAAGCTCTACAGTCTGCTATGTATATAGGAGATTTGGAAATATCAAGGATGAGTAGGATGGTATATTATGATATTCCAGGTATGTGAAGCTAGGGGCTGCTCTAAGCAGATTTCGGCTACCAAAGACTTAATAACTGCATGAAGTATGCAATCTTAAAGTAAGCCTCAAAACCTTAGGATGGTATAACCCTAGATAATATCAAGTCTGATCCAAGGGAATCCAGTTTTGCCGTTTAAGAGAAAGAGATAAGAGAGAGATGACAGACTGAAGATAAAGAAACAAATAGGCATCCAAAGTATATTAAAGTTGCATCATTACTAATCACATTTTTAAATAAAGAAAATTATAATTAGTTGGAAAATAGTTATGAAATTAACTAAAAAAGAAATATATAAAGAGGCTAAAATTTTTGTTGTTGCTGTTGTTGTTCTTTGTGGTACTTGGGATTGAATCCGGGGGCATTCTACCTCTGAGCTACACCTCCAGCCCTATTTTATTTTTTACTTGGAAACAGGGTCTCACTAAGTTGCTGAGGCCAGCCTCAAATCTGAGATCTTCTTGCCTCAGCCTCCAAGTACTGAGATTATAGGCATGTGCCGCCAAACCTGGCTGAATTTTTTTCTTAAAATTTATATTAACACAGCCAGGCATGGTGGCACATGCCTGTAATCCCTACAACTCAGGGGGCTGAAGCAGGCCAATCTTAGTTTGAGTCCAGCAAAGCTCCAGTCTCAAAAATTAAAAAATGGTGTTGGGATGTAGCCTTGTGATATAGGTCTGATTTCTACCTCCAGAACTGAAAAAAAATATATACATTTACAGAACAGCTTGAATGAGTCAAAGAAGAAAACCCTAAGTCAGCATAGTATACTGAAAAGATTTAGAACCCTGATTTCACTTTAAAGGATTATAAATGTTAGATATTAGACTCTTCTGGGTAATGCCACTCCATTCTATACTTAACTGTTTCTGTACAATTTTTAAACATAATTTCTATTTTAATTTTAGTGTACAGTAAGGCTGAGGGGAGAAGCCAAAGCATTTATTTGAGGAAGCAGGAAAGATTTCAAGGGCATAACACTAGTTTTATTTGTAGAGGATACATGTTAAATTCTAACTTCCCTTTAAGTTTTTTCCTGGCTATGGTCAATGGAAATAGTATCTTCCTCTATAATCCTATAGCATCTGAAATCCACATCACATTTTTAATATTCTGCCTTATATACATGGTATGTACTCTGCCTTCTATTAGGGAAATCACTTACAAGACCTCCCTGAATGTGATTTCTTGTGTGTCTAATTCAAGTACTCAAACTACTTTTAAGGATTTTAAAGTATTAAAAATATATTTGAGCCAGGCATGGTGGTGCATGCCTGTAATCCCAGTACTGGGAGGCTGAGACAGAAGGATCACAGGTTCAAGGCTAGCCTCAGCAACTTAGCAAAGCTCTTAGCAACTTAGTGAGACCTTGTTTCAAAATTTAAAAATAGGGCTAGGGGTATAGCTCAGAGGTAGAATGTCCGTGGGTTCAACCCTTAGTACCCTACACACACACACACACACACACACACACACACACACACACAGCACATATAATTTGAGAAAGGATCCTGAATGTTCAACAAAAAACATGGATATTATCACTTTCTTGAACGAAGTGAACCGGGCAGCCATGTACAGGATACACGTACAACTCCATGGGGAGCCATACAGTGGCTTTGGCAATAACCAGAACTTCTACATCTTTCCCGGGCCCCAGAACAGACCTTCACAAACACTGATTTCTCCATAAAGATTTATAAAGCCAAAGTGAATTCTATAATTTCACAATTAAAAAGAAAAAAGAAACCAAACCAAAAAGTTAATACTGAACAGTTGAGTCAACAAAGAGTTGAGGCCACCTATTAATAAAAAAAAAAAAAAAAAAAAAAATCTGATGAGTGACAGGGATCAACAGCAGGGTGTTTCCTTCCCATTCTTCATTCAATTCAAAAATACTTTGTCTTGATATCTTAACTGCAGGTAATTTTTTCTCCTGATGCATACTCATACTGGGATTATGTTTAAATAATTCACAAGGAAAAGATATTTTGAAGAGCCAAGCTCAACTCCATATTTTCTTTCAAAAAAAAATTTTTTTTTTGTCTTTTCACTGAACTTTAGAGACAAGTGATTGATTAAATCAATCAACATATCTTCTTGGACTAACAACAATTTGTTAAACCTAGAAACTCAACCCACCCAACACAACCTGTAAAAACACGAAAATCTCATCTACAAAGTCAAACAAGGTGAATACTGAAAAGAAAGCTGCCTACCCAGCCAGGGAAAGCCATCAGTCTGACTGTCTGGGCTGGAGAGAACTCGCCAACAGACTGAGAAATTTTCAAATTAATTTGGTCACTAGTGTATCCATATATCCCCGGCACAAAACACAGCAATTCAGCTTAAACGGGTACAAATCACAGGCTGGTAGCATTTTCAGAAATTTAACTTTTATCTAATAGAAAAATATTTGGGGTAGAGAGCTCATTAGATAATACTGTCACTAGAGATTTGCAAAATCTATGAAAAAAAAATACACAATACATTATAATACATTCCCTCAACAATCTGCCCGTTGAATATTTTATGTATATAGCATGCATCCTCATAAAAATTGTTGTTATCCAATTCCTACAACTGCCAGAATTAAAGCTATAAAACTCTCAGTTAAAAACCAAGGTACAGAAAAGTCCCTAATCCTTCCTTCTCAATATGTTATATCAAATATCTTTTAGTAACTGCATTAGAAAGCAATTACAGCTTAATAGCTGTCTAAATCCATTATCAGTGTACATTTAACCTTTCAATATTTAAAGATAATATTTAATTTGAGCAAATTAATGGACTGCCTGTGAGACCAAATACATCTATTTAGTCTTTCTGGTTTTCCATCAACGATATTTCTCTTTAGAGACTGGGTCCTGTGACAAGAAGCCTGGTAAAAATGGAGTTCTTTCTATTTGTAGTTGAAATAGATATTAATAAATGAGAGGCCAATCTAACCCCAAAAGAGAAGTAATGTCCTTATTAACTGCAAGTGTCTCTGGCCATTAACAAAGCTGCTTTTAATTCTTTGCAGATTAATTCGTATCATTAATAGTTAAGTAAGCTTATATACCTTATCTTTCAATGTGATTTTTTTCAAATTCCAAATTATTTAATCACTTTGACTTTAAAAGGACTGAGTACTTTCCTACAATAACATTTTCTCCCATAATGCTCTGTTTTGCACATCCTCTGTTCAAAAGGATGTGAAATTTAAAAACTCTGATAATGGCTTTAACATCAGTTCTATATTAAGAAACCAGATCAATAAGCAAAAAAGCCACTGTAAAAAGAATGTAATAAGCCAGGTGTAGTGGCCCATGCCTGTAAGTAATCCCAGTACTTGGGAGGCTGAGGTAGGAAGATCACAGATTTGAGGCTAGCCTTAGCAATATAGCAAAACTGCTTCAAAATAAAAAAATAAAGAAGGCTGGGAGTGTGACTCAGAGGTAAAATGCCCTTACGTTCAATCCCCAGTACCACACATACACACACACACACACACACACACACACACAAAAAAAAAACCCAGAATCTCCCAATATTATATATTTCTTATATTTTACAACTAAAATTCTGAACAAAGCAGTGCAAAGTATATTTAAAATGTTTGTAGCAGCCACCAAATTTTTTGTTTTGTTTTCAGATCTAAATATTTATAGAGAAAACTATTCACATGGTTCAAGGATCAAAATAATATAATAGTAAATGAACAATATTATTCAGCTATCCATAAGCAAATACCAATTCTCCAATTGATTAGTTTAATGGTTCAGGGCCTATTGTACTGAGAACTTCAAAGGGAAACCTTCCCATTTTATAATGAAAAATATATATATATATATATATATATATATATATATATATATATTACTTTTCTTAAATAAAGGTTAAAATTAATCACATTGCTCATTAAAATGAAATTACTGCATCATCTAATTTCATTACTGTTAGCAAGTGCATTAGTGTCTAAGAATCTGGAAAACTTAAGAGAATTTTGTTGACATCTTAGTCACACTGACAGGTTAATATAATTACAGTGTGAATAAAGTATTTCAAGACTAAATTAAAATTTAGCTTATCCATGTCACTTACTCCTTCTATTCCTAATTTTATGTAAGTCTGTGGGTCCTAGAACTCAGGAACAACTTCTTCCTATCCAATGATCATCACCCAGAAGCGCCTCTGCCTTTGCCATGCCCCAACACCTAGCAATGGAGTTTCCATCCCAAAGGAGACCTCATCGACCAAGTCAAACCAGAAAAACTAGATGCATAAGTCACGTTTAGGCCAAAAATTTTCTTCCCTAGTTTGTCCTCAAGTTGATTTTAATATTGCTTCCTTATCCAAATCTATGCTATAAGCCGGGCATGGTGGCGCACGCTTGTAATCCCAGCATTTGGGAGGCTGAGACCAGAGGATCCGGGTTCGCGGCCAGCCTCAGCTACCTAGTGAGGCACTCCGCAAGTTAGTGAGACTCGGTTTCAAAATAAAGTATAAAAAATAGGGCTGGGGGTATAGCTTGGAGGTAGAATGCCCCTGAGTTCAATCCCCAGTACCGAAAAAAATAAAATAAAACAAACCTATGCTATACAGCATCCAATGTGTTTCCGCTGCCCCAAAACTAATGTTTTAAAAAAGTATAAACATCGACTGTGGGTACCTATGTGAAAATCCCCAATGTCAATCTCAGTACTCTGTATGGGAGGAGGGGAGACCGGGAGGTGAGAGGCACCAAGTGCTATATGCATGTATGTCGATGTCAACGTGACTTACACTATGATATGAAACCATAATGAACCAATAAAGCACATTTTAAAAAAAAGTATATAGAGGGTCATGGTGGTGCATATTTGCAGTTCCAGGATTTGGGAGGTTGAGACAGGAGGATGGCAGCCTCGTGACCAGCCTCAGCAACTTGAGGCCCTTAGCAACCTAGTGAGATACTGCTTGAAAATAACAAATAAAATAGGGCTGGTGGTATGGCTCGGTGGTAGAATGCCTCTGGGTTCAATCCCCACTAGAAAAAACACTAATAGAATGGAATGTACTCTCAATTGTGTTTATTTCTTATATTTTACAACTAAAATTCTGAACAAAGCAATGCAAAGTATATTTAAAATGTTTTAAAAAAGCGCCTCTGCCTTTGCCATGCCCCAACACCTAGTCACCAAATTTTTTGTTTTGTTTTTAGATCTAAATATTTATAGAGAAAACTATTCACATGGTTCAAGAATCAAAATAATATAATAAGTTATGCATTTAGAAGTCTCATTTCCACTTCACTCTTCTTTATTCCCTCCCCACCCCTAAATCAGGTTATCACTTTTGTTTCTTGTGCTTTTTTCAAATGTAGATACAATGAAATATAAATGTTTATTCTTATTTTACCTTTTTACAGAAAAGGTAAATTGCTTAGTCTGACATGTCCAGATTGAACTATCACTTTAAGTATGAACATTAAAACAATCACTATGTGACTGGTGGAAATTTGTATTTCCAACCATACTGCAGAAATTCCCTATCAAGCACACTTTTTATTACTGCCCAATAGCTTTCCCAAATCTGAATCAGTAGGAAAATCTCCATTAATCCATTAAAATGTAAGCCAACACACTAAGAAGTCCAGATTGACATAATAGTTTTTCCCATTTGACTCTTTTTAATTTTCATTGGGGGGAGAGGGATACTGGGAATTGAACCCAGAGGCATTCTACCTCTGAGCTACACCCCTAGCCCTATTTTATGTTTATTTTGAAACAGGGTCTTGCTAAATTGCTGAAAGTCTCATTAAATTGCTAAAGCTGGCCTTGACTCTGCAATCCTCCTATCTCAACCTCCCAAGTACTGGAATTACAGATGTGTGCCCCCACACCTGGCTGAATCGTTTCCTTTTTAACCTGGCATTTTGAAACCTCCTGGGAGATAAATAGTGACAATCAAAAACAGAACTCCCTAGAATCAACAAAATAATCTAGAATGACTTATCCCCTTACAATAGCTGAGTTTTTGCTAAAGAGAAAACTAACAGCATTGGAGTCCAACATGCTGGGATTAGAAAACTATATGAACAAGCTTGAAGAGTGTCCTTTTTTCCTAATAAATTATTTAGGTCAATCAAGATGAGAATTAAATGTTAACTCATTAAAAACTACATGTTTTTGTTATTATTGTTTGTGGTAGGATTACCACGGGGCATTCTTTTTGAAAGGATGTAATATATGTACTTAGGTTACTTTTAAGCAGCACAACAAGGCTTTATTTTATTCTAAGTATCCAAAAAACTGACTTAAACACATTCTAGTATTCAAACTGGGAGGAAGAGAAAACACTAACGAAAAAACATTTTTATACAACTATATATATATATATGTGTGTATATATATTTGTAAATATATTTTATACATTGTATTATAAATATAATACATTTCATACAAATATATATGTATATATTAAAACATTTTTATATGAATTATATATATTTTTTAGAAGGATGATGATAAATTCATTGACTAGAGACTTGTAGATAAATATAACACATGTATTGTGTATGCTCCCCCCCAAAATTAGCATAATCAAAGCAATCGCCAACACATGCCAACCACCAGGCATTCAACTATGAGACTGTCAACATCAAAGCCAAATAGAGTTCCCCAAAGCAAAAGAGAAGAAAAAGTAATTGTTAGTTAGACTTCCACTTGTGACCACCAGAAATGTTACCTTAATTTGGCCTTAATGACCTATAATCACTTTTAGCATATGGCTTTTAAGACTGCTATTATTCAGCTTGATCTATGGATATAATGGAGCAGAACAGAACTGCGGGTATCATTAAAATAAGTTCCTGCAAAAGTGGCATATGTAGTACGTTGCTAATGTGTAAATGACTAAATAACTTAATTAGGTGCAATGAAGTGCACTTACAAACACAGATACTTAAACTGAATCATGATAGTGTTGTGCACACGAATATATTCTTTAAAAAATGTGTATTAACCAAACAGTAGGGCAAAGAAGTACAAACGGCCTGAGACCTATAAAATTAATACTGGTTAACATTAGCTTCTAAATACAAACCGATAAAAGACAGCCGAAACTATTTCTTGCTGTCAAAATATGAAACGCTATCACAGGAATTGTTTCTTACGCTTATTTTTGGTAGGAATTATCTCTAAGGATGGCCTAGTGCCTTGATTTTGGCTCCAATGTTTTATTTTTTATACATACTCCCATTATGTCTTTAATTGGGGAGCTTGGGAGTAGGGGGAGGGATGGATGAAGGCTAAAATCGCCACACATAGCCTGCATTAAGAGTATACTAAAAGGTGATTTTGTAAAGAGAAACAAATCAAAATAAATGTAAGAATTTTTTTTGTTTGGTTCTGAGTTTTGCCAATCCATACATACAAATAAACACGGCACACGATTACATAGAAGCTACCTTTCTGGTTGGACCAGGAAAAACATGGGTATTAACATTCACCCAAAAAGGCTGCTCCCTGAAGCAAGATAAAGCAGCAGACAAGCACAGCAGGGAGAAGAGTGTGAAGTGCACATGTGGGGCCTTGATTCAAAACACAGCTGCTGGATCTAATTTTAGGCCAACTGGCCTTGTCAATGTCTCTTAACAAGGAAAATTTCCCCACTGAATATCAGAAGCTGTAAAAAAAAAAAAAAAAAAAAAAAAAAAAAAAAAAAAAAAAAAAAAAAAAAAAAAAAAAAAAAAAAAAAAAAAAAAAAAAAAAAAAAAAAAAAAAAGCACATAAAAAATATTCATTAGTTAACTTATCTACACCATTGCCATTTTATATAGAAAAGAAGTAGGGTATTTTACTTACGGAAGTTTTATTCCAAACAAATAACCTACGAAGAGAGCTAGTCATACAAGCAGTCAATAATGCCTGCAAGATGATCCCGTGTTTAATAAAGGAATTCACATGTCTGGAAGCACTTCCTATATGAGCACTCATGCATCAAACTGCAGGGTTTTTCACAACTCTAGTAACGGTACTGTTAACATTTACTGAGCTCTTACTGGGTGCTAGCCCAGGGCTCAGCAGTATAGTCTAGGAAGAACTTAACCCTTCACCTCTAGGAGGTAGTCTTATGAGGAGCACCATCTTACAGATGAGGAAATTCTATTGAAAACTGTGTCATCTCCAGAATTTAAGTGACTGAAGTAAACAGGCACCTACCAGTAAGAAGGCTCCTTGGACCTTGCCTAACTATCTCTGCAAGGAAATTATAAACCTAAAGTCTGCACACAATCTCACCTACTCCCAGGTCCTTAAAAGAAGTATTAAACTTTATTTAAGCTTAGTAAGACCACTGGTTGCCACTATGAAGCAAGGCAAGGAAGCATTTGTTCACACATGGATCTGTTAACTTCTTTTTCTCCCCCAGAAAGGAAGCACAGAGAAAGTCTGTAAAATGATTGTTAGATCCCAAAATTGCATTCAAAATATGGCATCTCCATGCTATATCAAATTTCCCATAGAAATGTGTCATATGTTTCGGAGTCACCAAGCATTCTGTGGTTCCAAAAATGTTCAAATTCCCTAACCTTCACTCCCTACCCCTGGCCAAAGTATGAGAACTGCATCCCCCACCTGATCTCATTACTTCATTTCTAGTCATAGAGAACTACCTACGATTTGCACAGCCCACAACTGCGCATACTCTTCCCTTAGCTCAAGCTGTTCTTCAATCTTCCCCTGGCTAGAGATTCCCCACTCATTCTTCAAGGCCCAAAGGTCAATCTCTCTGCAAGTTCCTTGGCTCTTACCTTGATCCCAATGATTTTAATTTCCTAGTGATGCCCTACACAAACATGCCTCTAATTAGAACTTCTCAAACAGCAGTGTAATCTTTTATGTGGCTGTTCATCTCACTCAATGGAAGGTCCTTGAGATCAAGAACTATGTTTTTTTTTTATCATCATTTTTTTTATCTCAAGCATTCAACACACCTTCACATATACTGAAGGCTCGATAACTTTGCTAAATTGACAAATGAATATATAAATAAATGCTACAAAACGTTTATCAGTTAGCAACACTGATAACGTGCTACAAGACAAAGTTTTTAAATAAGAAACAATCTCTGCCCATAATAACCTTCATACCTAAAATTTATCTAGTGACTGACTTGTACATATTCTGATTCCATGAAGAATTGGATCTACTCCTTAAGCATTTCTTTGACAGAAATAAAATGTTTCTTTCTTTTATTTTTAGTTTGTGCTTTAATTTTCAAATGCTTCATTCTCTATACAAAAGCAACATTTAATATACTTAGCATATTAAATACTTAGAAATTATAAGGAAAACAGAAATTGCCCATACAAGAGAATGTCTCATTCTCCAAGTGAATAAATTTACTCTCTGAGACCTAAAGTGGCAAGGCCTAGTGGAGCACGCTTGTAATCCCAGTACTTGGGAGGCTGAGACAGGCTCTCAGCAACCTAGTGAGACCCTGTTTCCAAATAAGAAATAAAAATCAGGCTGGAGGTATAGCTTGGAAGTAGAATGCCTCTGGGTTCAATCTCTAGTACGTACGTACGTACATACATACATACATACATACATACATACATACAGTGAGTTGTTTGCAGACATGGTGGCAGATGCCTGTAATCCCAGTACTTGAGGGGCTGAGAAAGGAAGATCACAGTTTCCAGGGCAGCCCCAGCAACTTAGGAAGACCCTTTTTCAAGATTTAAAAAAATAAAATAAAATAGGGCTGGAGTGGTGTATCTCAGAGGTAAAACACCCCTGGGATCCCCAGTACCTCCAAAAAAAATAAATAAAATGAGTTATTCACAATCCCATAGCTAATAACAAAGAAGGCTGGGGCAAGAGATTCTTGTCTTGTTCCTTCTGTGTCTAAATGCATTTCTCTAGTCTAGTGATCTGTAAACTACAGACCATTGAGCAAAATCCAGCTGCTGCCTGTTTCTGTAAATAAAGTTTTATTGGAACACAGTAATGCTCATTGGTTTATTTGGTGTCTATGTCTGTTTTCATGCTACAGGAGAAGTTAGTCACTGCAACAGAGACTGTCCAATCTGCAAAGACCAAAATATCTTACTATCTGGTGTTCTTCAGAGAAAGTCTACTGAACCCTGCTCCAGTCTATTCCATGCTGCTTTCAGAAATGTGCTTTTACTCCACTTCCTGAATGAGCTAGAATGATTTCCTTTTAAGAAAAATGTCCCTTATAGATCTCTATACAGGTAAGAGATAAGATCCTTAAATCCATAATCTAAGGGACTGAACACTAACTTAAGCATTTTAGAAAATAATTTCAGCTTTACAAACTCAAAACATCAAAATGTCTACCTGAAGCACAGTGTCCCACCAATAACCAAAATACAGTCTTCAATAAAAGAGGCACAAGTCATGGACAGCCCTAGGGGAGTTCAGGACTGGGAAATCGCTTCCTCAGCTGCGCGGCCTTTCTCCCAGGTCCCTGGCAGCGTGCCTTGCCTCGGCATTCTGTGCATTCTCTGTCTTTTGTGGGCCCTCCTTCCCTTTTTGGTCTGGCCAAGGACACCCTCCCCTATACAAGAAACCAAGTCATCTAGCCTCATGTGATAGTGCACGCTTGTAATCCCAGTACTTGGGAGACTGAGACCGGAGGATCCGAGTTTGCAGCCAACCTCAGCTACTTAGTGAGTCCCTCTGCAACTTAGTGAGACCCTGTTTCAAAATAAAGAATAAAAAATGGGGGTGGGCGTGTAGCTGGGAGGTAGAATGCCCCTGAGTTCAATCCCCAGAAACAGAAAAAAAAGAAGAAAAGAAAAAGAAAAAAGAAGCCAACTCATCTAATCACACTTTCCATATTTCTTTCACCTTCTTGATTTCTGCCATCACTGAGTACTAATGGACTTGTATCTAATTCATTCCTCCTTATAAATAATTATCTTTAAAAACAACAACTAGGCCTTCTTCTCCTAAGAATATCACCTACAAAATCCAGGACAAGTTATGGTAGTTACATTTTTTTTTTTTTTTTTTTGGAAAACATAGTCACCCATAAATAGATGGGTTGATTAGCACCATGATAGAAGACAGACAAAAACTATTAAAATAATAAAAAGTTTCTGCCTTCTTTTCCTTATCCAGCTAATAAAAAATATCTCCACCAACTATTCAATATTCCATTGTGCTTCTTCACAATGAGTTCATTTAATCGCTTGTTGTGTGATTTTTTTTCTCATATGCTAACTCAAGGAGACCTCAGAAGGGGATACTCAGAGCAATAAAGAGTGAGTCCATGAAAAGCCAGATCCGTATTAAAATGTCAAAAATGCCCTGCCCTCCAGAACCTTATGTACGTATTATATGAGGTACTATCTGTGAAAGAACTTCATGAACTATCGCCACTACCGAGAAATGCTAGGAGTCACTCCAGAGGGGAAACAAGGCAGAGGTTATGGAAAGAACTCTTCCCTTTGAGTTCAAACTTGGGCTCAGCCCTCGCTGGCTGTGCAAAGGACTCTCTTAGTCTTGCTTCTCCTTTAGTAGGTGACTTGGGGATCACCAGATTCCAGGACTTCTCATAAAAAAACAATGTGAGGGAGCCTGACGTGGTCCCCAATGAGTGTCTATTCTCTAACTCCTGATTTGCACTGATATTTCATCGAATAATAGATAAAACGATAAAATGTATGTGCAACTACAGAAACTGTAATCTCATCATCAGAAATCTTGATGGCCTTGAAAGTTCCTTAGATGAACAGGAAAGGAAAGAAGTTTAGGGGTTTCCAATGACCACACTATGATTCTAAAGTGAAAATGAGCACAGCCTCACAGAACTATCATTCCCATTAATCAGTAGATTCCATTTCAGATACAACTCTATGTTTACTGAATCATTTCTTCAGGTCAGCATGTATTAAATTTTTTCAAAAGGGGCTTTAATTTACATCAGGCAATCAAAGAATGCCTTTCGAAGACAATATCATTCCAGTTGACTGTCGAATGGAGTTGGGGAGGCAATGAGCAAGAGGAATGGAGCTCCACAGCACACTAAAAAGCCTGAATCCAGAAACAGCGGGGCAGCCAGGTGGGGTGGTGCGCAACTACAATCCAGTACTTGGGAGGCTGAGACAAGAGGATCACAGGTTCAAAGCCAGCCTCGGCAACTTAGTGAGGCTCTCAGAAACCTAACAAGACCCTGTTTCAAATAAGAAATAAATGCAGTCTAGGTGTACAGCTCAGAAGTAGAATGCTTCTAAGTTCAATCACCAGTACTACACACACACACAAAAAAAAAAAAAAAAAAAGAAAAGAAAAGAAAAAAAGAAACAGTGTGGCAGCAGAGCATGGGGGCACATTCCTATAATCCCAGTACTTGGGAGGCTGAAACAGGAGGATCTAAGGTTCAAGACCAGCCTCGGCAATTAAGCAAGATTCTCAACAACTTAGCAAGTACTATTTCCAAATAAAAAATAAAAGTCAGGAGTGGTAGCGTACACTTGTAATCCCAGTACTTGGGAGGCTGAGACTGGAGGATCTGGGTTTGCAGTAGCCTTAGCTACTTAGTGAGGCTCTCTACAACTTAGTGAGATCCCGTTTCAAAAATAAAGAATAAAAAATAGGACTGAGGTTGTAGCTCGGAGGTAGAATGCCCCTGGTTCAATCCCCAATAACGCAAAAAAATAAAATAAAATAGGGTTGGGGGTATATGCTAGAGGTAGAATGCCCCTGGGTTCAATCCCTAGTACAAGAATGGAGGGAGGCAGGGAGCGAAGCAAAGTCAAAGACAGCAGGAGAAGAGAAGAACCAAATGAGCTTGCAGCGATACCTCAAAGACTAGTTACTCTAAGTTATTCTAAGCACCATGAGAAAATCACTGAAGTTGGAAGATGTTTTGTTTAACTTAAAAACAAGACATTCTCATTGCTTTTAAATATGGATTTGATGGGGAAAATATAGAAGTATAGAAAGCAGGTAAAGAGGCTACTAGAGTTGACCAGGCAAGAAATGACGGTCCTTTAACATCAACTGGAAAAAGGAGAGGAGGAGAGCAAGAGACATGGTAAGTAGGTGGGAGAAGGTTCCAGAAAGAAGGGGCTCAAGGTGCACAGATCCTGGTTTAATCACGCAGGTACATGGTAGTGCCATTTCTTGTAGGCAGAAACCCACAGGAAGCATAGGTGAGGGGACAGGAGGAAATGGAATAAAAGAGACAGCTGGCTCTGCAGACCGACACTGCTTGGCATGAAGGATACCAGAGCAATATCTATTTGGGCAAACATCTTGGACACAGAGAGGATGAAACTCAGGAAGAAAACGCACATGGAGAATCAAAGTGGACATGTTCTGAGTGTCCACTGTGTGTCAGACGCAGGCTCCGCACAGGGTAACTACTCTCTTATTGACCTGTTCCAACAGCCATGCTTCTATGCTGTCCCACAGGGAAACCAGGTCACACCGCTACTAGCCAGATAACAGCAACTGAACCTGACTCCACACGGAGGCACTGCACCACACTGCCCCTCAGTAGAAGAGGAAAAGGAGGTCCAAATTGACCCCTGGGATACCCAAATAGTTACAGTGCAGGCAAAAAAAAGTGCAGCAAAGGCAAGGCATAACAATCAGAAAAGTCACATATACAGAATTTCTGTAATAAAAGAAGAATGGAGGAGTAGGGATTTTCTAAAACGTTGTTAAGAGGGATGTAGGTTGTTGGTAATGTCAACAAAGGTAGTATGTGGGGACAGAGCCAGATTCAAAAGGGCTAAAGAGTTAGTCAGAATTCTGCTTCCAAAATTATGCCAAACTACAAATTCTGAAGGCCTCATCCCATTACAAAAGAAACAAATTTATTTATAAAAACAAAAACTCTGCAGAAGTGTGAATTCAAAAAATGAGGACATGTTGAAGATATCAAAAAACAAAAGCTTGAGTTTTCAGGAGAAAGGTAAGCCCAGTGGGGATGCTCTGCATGCCAATATCAGCACAGTGCAAAGACTGGACCATATGGAAGACAATCAGGAGAAGGCAGGGTTGGGAAAGAGATCTGAAGCAAAAACAAACCACTCAAGAAAAGCATTCTCACTTTAGATTCCTATATTTGTCAGATTCAATGTCCACCAAATAAGAATTCATAAGCATCACACACATGGAAAACAAAGAAACATAACTGAAAGATCATAGAATAAGATTCTTTCCAATCCATGGAACTAGATATTAGAATTAGGAAATATGTATAAAATTACATGTTATGTTAAAAATTTAAAGACATAATCATAAAAACGAACAAGCAGGCATACTCTTAAAAGAACAAAATGGAACTTATACAAACAAAAAATACACGTAGGAATTTTAAAATCTAATGCATTAAGTAACACACTAGGCAAAGCTGAAGAAAGAATTAGTGAACTGGAAGATGAACCTAAAGAAATCATTGAGAATGTAGCAGATACAAGAAAACAGAAAATATGAGAGATATGTTAAGAGAGGCGGTGGGCAGGAGAGAAAGTTCAACACATTTAATCAGAGTTCTCAAAGAAGACAATAGAACAAAAAAAGGAGACAGACTAGTTGAACAGATAAAAGCTGATAATTTTTCTGAATTGGAGGAAGAGATAAATCCACAATTGCATAAAAAGTAAAGAATACTAAGAAAATCACACATACGCATTACAGTAAAATTCCTTAATACCAAAAAGAAGTCGGAGGGAAAGGCATATCTCCTAAAAAGGGTGGCAAGTAGATGAGTAGCGGCTTTTCACCAGCCATGGTGGAATTCAGAGGACAGAAGAATAAAGCCATCAGAGAAGACAGAAAACACATCCATCTGGAACTGCATGTCTTTCAACATTATCTTTCAAGAGCAAGAATAAGAACATTTTGGGTAAACAAAATACACGACCACTAACTTTCTTTTTTTTTTTTTTTTTTTTTTTTTTTGCGGTACTGGGGATTGAACTCAGGGGCATTCTACCTCCGAGCTATACCCCCAGCCCTATTTTTTATTCTTTATTTTGAAACCAAGTCTCACTAAGTTGCGGAGTGCCTCACTAGGTAGCTGAGGCTGGCCGCGAACCCGGATCCTCCGGTCTCAGCCTCCCGAATGCTGGG
>PVLC010000770.1:0-25815 GCA_004027655.1 Graphiurus murinus
ATGGGATATGTACACAATGGAATTTTACTCAGCCATAAAGAAGAATAAAATCATGTTCTTTGCAGGGAAATGGATGCAACTGGAAAACATTATGTTAAGTGAGATTAGTCAGTCACAAAGAGTTAAGAAGCATATGTTCTCCCTAATATGTGGATTCTAGGGAGAAGATGGGGCATAGGAGGGTCTCCAGATGAAAAGGTGTGATCCTCGATAAACAACGCAATTGATTTAATTGTAGTGGACGCAGGGGGCAGAGGGACGCCCTAAAGCACATGATGTTCTTACACAATCATATCAAGGTCACTCACCGAAGTGAACCTGAGGGGGAGGGAGGGGGAGGGGATTGGGGTGGGAATTTGGGAAGGGGCCAAATGAGAATTGTGTGCAAATATGTTGTTAACAACTCATACTTAACAAAGATGTATGCTATATTGCACAAATTACTACAATAAAAAATTAAAAAAATAAAAATAAAACACTATAATATTAAAAAAAAATGCTATCCAGTGTATGGATATGCCACAATTTCTTTACTCATCTGTCAATGGACATTTAGGTTGCTTTCATATCTTGGCCCTTGTGAATAATGCTGCAATGAACATGGAAGTGCAAATATCACTTTGAGATACCAATTACATTTCTTTTAGCTATACATCACAAAGTGGGATTACTATACAGTTAAAGTGTGTGTGTGTGTGTGTGTGTGTGTGTGTGTGTGTGTGTGTGTACTACTGGGAACTGAACCCAGGGGCATTCTATCTCTGAGCTACACCCTCAGCTCTATTTTATTTTTATTTTGAATCAGGGTCTTGCTAGGTTGATGATAGTCCCACTACTTGCTGAGACTGTCCTTGAGCCTGAGATCCTCCTGTCTCAGCCTTCCAAGAACTGGGATTACAGGTGTGCTGCACCATACATACGACACTTCTATCATCTTTCTGAGTCTTTAGGGTTTTCTTTATAAATTATTAAGATATCTTAAACAAAGAATCTTTTTCCTTCTTTATGATTTGGATATCTTCTTTTTTCTTATCTAATTGCTCTGACTAGGACTTGAGGTCCTGTGTTGAATAAAAGTGGTGGGAGTGAATATCCTTGTCTTCTTCCTGATCAAAGAAGGAAAGCTTTCAGCTTTTCACCATTGAGTATGATGTTAGCCTTTGCTTGCGATATATAACTTTTATTATGTTGAAGCACATTCATTCTATAACTAATACATTGAGAGGTTTTTAGTCATGAAAGTATGTTGAATTTTGTCAAATTATTTTTCTATTAAGATGATCATATGATTTTTATTTTCATTCTTAATGTGATAATCACTTTTCTGGATTTATGTTTAGTGGCTGTATTCGAGGGTTAAATCACACTTGATCATGGTATCTTTCTCTTCAGTGTTCTATTGAATTTGGTTTTCTAGTATTTTCTTGAGGATTTTTGCAATTTTGTTCATCAGGAATACTGGCCTGTAATTTTCTTTTCTGGCAGAATGCAGGCTTCATAGAATGAGTTTGGAAGCATTCTTTCCTCTTCTTGTTTTGGAAGAGTTTGAGAAGGGTTGGCACTAGCTCTTCTTTAAATGTGTGGCAGAGTTCTCTAGGAAAACCATCTGGTCCTGAACATTACATTGTTGGGAAGTTTTAGATTATTAATTCAAATTCCTTGTTATTGGTCTGTCCTGATTTTCTATTTCTTTATGGTTCAGTCTTAGTATGACTGATTTCCTTGTATGTGTCTAGGAATCAATTCATTTAGTCTAGATTGTCTCATTTATTGGCAAAATTATTCATAGTAGTCTCATAATCCTTTGTACTTTTGTGGTATCAGTTTTAATGTTTATTCTTTCATTTAAAATTTTTTTTATTTAAGTTTTTTCTTTTTTTCCCCTTAGTTCATTTAGCTCATAGGTTCCCAAAGTGAGTGATACTCCCCCTGGGGTGCTGGAATAAAATATAGATACATTAAAAGAACAGAAATTTGTCACTATATCATTTCTGTTTATTTGCTTAAAGAAGGTAGATTTCCGGGGGAGCATTGAGGGATTTTTTTGTGTGTGTGTTTTTTGTTTTGTTTTGTTTTTTAGAAAAGGGGGCAGTGCATCAAATAAGTTTGGGAGCCTATGAAGCTAAAGATCTGTCAATTTGATTTATGTTTTCTGAAAAGCAACTCTTAGTTATATTGATTTTTTTCTATTGATTTTCTAGTCTGTTTCGTTTATTTCTTTTTATTCTTTCCCTCTACTAAATTTTGACTGAGTTTGTTCTTTTTTCAGTTCTTTGAGATATAAAGTTAAGGCCATTTATTTGTGATCTTTCTTTTTTTCTTAATGTAGGTGCTTATTGCTATAAACTTCCTTTTTAGAGCTGGGTGCGGTGGTACACACCTGTAATCTCAGTACTTGGGAGTCTAAAACAGGAGGATCATAGGTTCAAGGCCAGCCTCAGCAACTTAGTGATATCCTGTTTCAAAATAAAAAATAAAATAGGGCTGGGGATGTAGCTCAGAGGTAGAATTCCTCTTGGTTCAATCCCCAGTACCACAAAACAAACAAACAACAAAAACAAACCAACAAACTTCCTTCTTAGTTCTTTTGCTATATACTGTAAGTTTTGGTAGTTGTGTTTCCATTTTCATTTGCCTAAAGATAGTTTTAAATTTCCCTTTTAATTTCTTCTTTGACCCTGTGATTGATTATGAGCACGTGATTTAATTTCCACATAGTTGTAAATATTCCAGTTCTTCCTCTTTTGTATTTCTAGTCATATCTTTGTGGTCAGAAAAAATACTTGAGATGATTATTTCAATCTTTTTAAATTTGTTAAGACTTGTTTTGTAGCCAACATGTGATCTATCTTGGAAAATGTTTCATGTCTACTTGAGAACAGTTGTTGCTATTGAATGGAATGTTCTGTACATGTTTGTTAGGTCCATTTGTTTTATAGTGTTGTTCAAGTTTGCCATTTCCTTTCTAATTTTCTGTCTGAATGATTTATCTATAACTGTGGCACTGAAGTTCTCTAGTATTACTTTATTGTTGTCTACTTCTGTACCCTTAAGTTCTGTGAATATTTGCTATATATATTTAGGTGCTCCAAAACTGCATGTATATTTTTAAAGGATGCTATACTCCCTTTGATGAATGACCCCTTTATCATCATATATTGATATTCCTTATTTTTTATGATTGATAGCTATCCTGCTGTATATCTTTTGCATGTAATATATTTTTTATCCTTTTACTTTCAGTCTATATGTTTCCTTAAATCTAATGTGAGTTACTTGTAGACAGCATATAGTTAGATCTTTTCTTCACTCACTCAGTTGCTCTATATATTTTCATTGGAGAAGTTAACCCATTTACATTTAAAGTAATTATTTGTATGTAACAACTTGCCATTTCCATTTTGTTAATTTTTTTTTCTGGCTGTTTTGTAATTTTTGCTCCTTTCTTCTCTTATTGCTTTCCTTTGTGACTTGGTGCGTTTTTTTTTTTGTTGTTGTTGTTGTTTTTTGTAGTGATATACTTTTGTTTGTGTACCTATTACAGTTTTTGCTTGGTGAATACCACGAGGCCTACATACAACATCTTATAATTAAAACAATCTATTTTAAACTAATGGTAACTTAATTTTGCTCACATACAAAAGTTCTGTACTTTTATTCACACACACATTTAATGTTATTGATATTACAAATTATCTTTTTATACTGCTTCTTTTTTAACTTTATTTTTTCCAAAAAAATATACTATGTTTCTATTAACAAATTATTATATGTAGTTATTTTTAATCCTTTTGTCTTTTAGCCTTCATACTAGAATCTAAGTAATTTGTACACCAAATAAGAGAGTATTGTAATTTAGCTATGTTTTTACCTTTACCAGTGAGTTTTATACATTCATATATTGTCATGCTACTAAATGTCCTTTCATTTCAACTTGAAAAACTCCCTTTAGCATTTCTGGTAAGGTAAGTCTAGTGGTGATGAACTTTTTTGTCTCAAAAAGTAAAAAAACGTCTTTTCTCTCTTATGTTTCTGATGACCAGCTTTGTTGGTTATTGTATTCTTGGTTGCTAGTTTTTTTTTTTTTTTAAACACTGTGAATCTCACTTTCTTCTAGTCTTTGAAATTTCCACTAAGAAGTTCACTGATAACCTTATGAAGGTTCCCTTGTATGAGATGGGTCATTTTTATCATGCTGCTTTCAAAATCTCTTTCTCTTTGATTTTTGATATTTAATTTTAACACATTTTGGTGAAGATCTCTTTTTTTTTTTTTTCTCAACTATTTGGAGCTCTTTAGGTTTCATGGTTCTAAATGTTCATTTCTCTTTCCAGATTTGGGAAGTTTTCTGTAATTATATCTTTTTTTGTTTGTTTGGGTTTTTTGTTGTTGTTTTTGTGGTACTGGGGATTGAACTCAGGGGCATTCTACCTCCGAGCTATACCCCAGCCCTATTTTTTATTCTTTATTTTGAAACAGGGTCTCACTAAGTTGTGGAGGGCCTCATTAGGTAGCTGAGGCTGGCCGCGAACCCGGATCCTCCGGTCTCAGCCTCCCAAATGCTGGGATTACAAGAGTGCACCACCACGCCTAGCTTTGTAATTATATCTTTAAAGAATCTTTTTGCCCTTTTTCTTTCTCTACTACTCAGATTCCCATAATGCCTACATCATTTCACTTATTGTTGTTCTATAAATCCCATAGACTTTCTTCACCTCTTTTTGGTATTTATTTCAAAGATTCAAAACTTATTAAGGCATATTTCATTTCAGAGAAATATGCTCAAACTATTTTTAGTTTTGAAGTTAAAACATACAGTACTCCATTCAGAAAGTTCAAGTTTTCAGAAGAAATTTTATTTACTTTCATCATCTTTACAAAAATACGATGCAACTCTTTCCATTGCAGTGTAAAATCAGAAACCACTTCATGAATTTTTCCTATATGTTATTTAGTAACACAGTTGGATTCAGACATTTAATAGAGAGATGGATTTCTCCTGCTCTGCTTACTTCTTGCTCTTGAAACTATGCTTCCTAACATGTATTTTGGGAAATACCAGTTCCAGGCTTTTACTTTTTGTTTCTCTGATGGGATCATTTCAAATACCTGTTTTTGAATTTGCTGATTCTTTTTTCTGGCTGATTGGATTTTTCAGTTCAGACTTGTATTCTTCGGCTCCAGAATTTCTGTCATTGTCATCTCCATCTCTTCCCCCTCCTCCTTCTCCTTCTTCTCTCTTTGGTTTTTATCTCTTTGTTGAACTTCTAATTTTGTTCATGCACTGTTTTCCTGATTTTGTTTAGTTTTCAGCCCTATTTTTATTCTTTATTTTGAAACAGGGTCTCACTAAGTTGCGGAGTGCCTCACTAACTAGCTGAGGCTGGCTGTGAAACCGGATCCTCCAGTCTCAGCCTCCCAAATGCTGGGATTACAAGCAAGTGTGCGCCACCACGTCTCGCTAATGGCTAATGACCTTCTTCTTTTTTTTTTTTTTTTGCAGTACTGGAGATTGAACTCAGGGTCATTCTACCTCCGAGTTATACCCCCAGCCCTATTTTTTATTCTTTTTTGAAACAGGGTCCCACTAAGTTGCAAAGGGCTTCACTAGGTAGCTGAGGCTGGCAGTGAATCTGGATCCTCCAGTCTCAGCCTCCCAAATGGTGGTATTACAAGCGTGTTCCACCACGCCCGGCTGCTAATGAGCTTCTTTAAGATGATTATTTTTTAACTCTTAGACAATACACAGAATTCTATTGGGTACTCTACTGGAGCTTTATTTTGTTCTTTTGGTTGTAAAATCGTTTCCTTGAATCTTCATGTTCTTTGAAGACTTCTTTGAAGAAGAGGCAGTTACTTCTTCCTGTCTTTACAGACTGCCTTGGGAAGGAAAAATCTTCACCGAGGCTGTCTAGAGATGGATTATGAGGGTTTCTCACAGTAAACTGTGGATGTATCTGCTCTACTCTTCTTGTTATTTTTTAGGAGTAAAATAAGAATTGTGTGTCTTCTCTTAATCTATGAAGCTAGGTCCAGGGCTGAGAGCTTCCCATTTATTTTCCCTAGGGCAGTACACTTGTGTTCAAGGTTGAGTGCCTCCTCAGAAACAGTAGAATCAAGCTGGATGTTAAGATATGCACCTGATATTGGTATCTGCTGTTCATGGAAGCTTGCACTGGCTGTGTACTAGGGTACGCAAGGGAAAATTCACACGGGGGAGGGGTTTATGGGATTCTCGGGGCAGAAAAGTCTGGCTGGGAGGAACTGTAGGTTTCTTGTGGAATTCATGGGCAGATCCTTGGTGGAGTCCACAAATTGGTTAGCTGGATTTTCAGCTGGCTCTTGAGCTGCATGCCAGTTGCTGTGAGCTCCTACCCCTTTTCCTTGCTCCTAGCTGCCATCAGATGCTTTAGGCATAAAGATCCCTCAGTATTCTGAGTGGGCCAAACAGAAATGGAACTCTTGGGCAGCATCTTGCAAAGCTGGGTAAGACAGACTATTATTTCACTTACATTTTCTCCCATAGAAGAAATTGTGGGCCAAGGGGGACTTTTTTGGCACCAAACCATGATACTTTGATGAGGGGAACATGGATCAAATGAACCTGCTCTTCAGTGCATCTAATCTTAAATTACTTTGTTAGACCTGTGTATTGGAACCTCTCACCTAGACTCTATGGCTTCCACAAAGTTACTTTCACCCATGGTTGGTTATAAAAATCAATGTTTCCATGGGAAACTAAGAGCTGAAATCTCCTATTCTGCCATTGCTTATGTCACACTCCCTAGATTCTTTATTTATAGAGCAAGAGTCAGAGTCTTCTTCATGAGAAAGATAAATATTTTTGATGTATATGTTGTCCCTTCCCCCAATTCTCAATAATACTAAAAAATAGCTACTTTTATTTCAAAATTAGGTACTGCCAGTACAATAAAAATAAATAATACAGAGGATAAACTGAACACTTAGCTGATATTTCATTTGAACATAATTAAAAAAGTTTGGTTAGTGGCTACAAATAATTTTATTTTTCAAATAGAAAGTTGCCCTATGTTAAGGTAAATTGCTACATAAACAATAAAAAGCAACTGTTTCCTGAAATTCTCTCTTTCAAAGTCTTCCTAAGCCAGGCATGGTAGAGCATGTTTGTAATCCCAGTACTTGGGAGGCTGAGACAGGAGGATCACAGGTTCACGGCCAGCCTTAGCTGCTTAGTGAGGTCCTCTGTAACTTAGTGAGATTCTATTTCAAAATAAAGAATAAAAAATAGGGTTAGGGGTGTATAGGGGTATGAGGTAGAATGCCCCTGGGTTCAGTCTCCAATGCCACACACACACACACACACACACACACACACACACACACACACACAAAAAAAAAAAAAGTTTTCCTAAAATGGGAAGTATTAAGGAAAATTACTTTGTGTATACCATGTATGAATAAGTCTATGTGTGGTTATTATGTTCTTAAAATGTCTCATCTACTAAATTAGTTGAATTGGTTTAAGTAAAATGTAAAAATCCAAAGCTAACTTATGTCAGAAGTAAAACTGAAGAAGACATTAACCAATTAAGGCGATTCAACCTTTAGAGACAAAAAAAAAATCCATAATATTTAATGAATGCTTTTCTTCTTGGGGTTATTAACTGTTCTCTGAAGAGTTCGACTTACTATGTCATAGCAGACAAATTTATACTTAAAAAAACAATTCTGGCACCAATGAAAAGGCATACTGTTTAAGAATGAACTTACAAAGTAACTTTTTACATAAAACTGATAATATACCCAGCAGGGCATGGTGGTACAGAGTTGTAACCCTAGTACTTGGGAGACTGAGACAAGAAGATAGCAGGTTCAAGGCTGGCCTCAGCAACTTAGCGAGGCCTTCCATAACTTACTGAGACTATTGCAAAGTAAAAAATGAAATGGGCTTGAAGATGTATCTCAGTGGTAGAATGCTCCTGAGTTCAATCCTCAGTGCCAAAAAAAAAAAAAAGATACACTCATGCTTGGTATTTTATGTGTGTGTAGATCTGGAACCTTAAAAATATATCAAAGGTCATTAAAATCAAGGTAGTTGGAGAATGGGGAGATAACTTGAAACACTTAGAATAACTCAGTCTGCAAAGCTGATAAAAATGGAGGTTCTAGAAAGGATGAAAATTTATTTACCAAATCTTAGGATTAGGGCATCTCTTGAATTTTGAAAGTGGTAAACACATCTAGGTGTGGCGGAGCATGGCCGTGATACCACTACTTGGGCGGCTGAAACAGGAGGATCACAGGTTCAAGAATAGCCTCAGCAAGTAGTGAGACTCTCATCAACCTAGTGAGACTCTGTTTCAAAAAAAAAAAAAAAAAAAATAGGGCTAGGGGTATAGCTCACAGGTAAGATGTCCCTGGGTTCAATCCCTAGTACTATACACGTGTGCGCGTGCACACACACACACACACAGTGGTAGGATTATTTGACATACTGTAACAAAGAATTTTAGAAATTCTTACTTCTAGAGTAAAAATAAACAGGCTTTAAAACCCTCTAAACAAATAAATGGACGTTAGATTCATCATATGTTTTTAAAGTTAAACTAGAATGTTTTCTTGATTGCTAAGATAGAAAACCATAATGCACTCCACTAGAAATAAGAATATAGGATATTTTCAATATGGCAATTATATATTGCTATAAATGTTATTTTCAGTCTTCCCTAATTTTCACTGGAGAAAATAAGTAGGATTAAGTCCATCTAGTCCATGAAAAATATATCAGGGCAAAAAATCTAACTGCATTTAAAAAAAAATTAGGTCTAAGAGTAGGAAGGTATTATGTTGTGAGCCAAACAGCAAAACAAAACAAAACAAATCCCACAATATTAAGATCTTTAATGATAGACTCCAATGTTAAAAATCCATCATAGAAAACAGCTAAAAGTTGTTGCCATTGGTGTTATTCTGAAGCAATTCACTAGGACTTAATTTCTGAACTTTTGTTTTTCCCAACCATAAGTGCAAGTAATATTACTGTCTGTGAAGTCCCCTAAAATAAACCCCAAAATGAGTAGTGAGATAAAAGACTCACTCTTTTGGTATCTTGGCCCAAGTGTAAAGAGCTTTTATGAAAGGAGATGTGTTAATGAAGACAATAAATTAGTAGGTTTGAGAACCAATTTTTTTGTGTGTCTTCAGAGTTTTCAACTTAATATGAGAAAGATGAATTTTGTGAAAATTAAAAGCACAGACTAAAACTGTAATTCTAGGAGCTGTTATTATAAGCTCACAGACAATTATGAACAACTGGATAACCCAAAAGTCCAGTTACCCGAAAACCACAGATGTTTTTCTTTGTTTTCTATTTGTTGTCTCCATTTCGGCTTTTAAGGCAAGGCTGCACTTGCTTGTTTGTCCCTAAGAAAAATTAGATACCAGGATAAAGCTATTGTTTCTGGAGAATGACCACTGGTGTCAGGTTTTTCTCTGTAAACTAGAACAGAGGACGCGGTCTGTTCCCCATAGGGGCTCAAAAAAGCTATAGCTTTAAGGCAGATAATTCTCCTGTACACATGGTAAGAAGGGACAAGCTGTGCTTTATAGAGTTAATCCTCAGAAAAAGATATGGATCCGCAGGCAATGTTTGCAGACAATGGTTTCCATGAGGTGAGTGTATCAACCAAAGTGGCACAGCTCAAAGTGAGTATCAGCACATGATCCACTGCTTGTGGAAGGTGATGTAATGAAAGTTTTTGTTTTGTGTGACCTTTATTTTAAAATATATAAAATACTAACAAAAAAGAAAATAATACTTGGCATAGAGGATTTCAAAGATCATCTTAATTACTCAAGTGATGTACGATGAGGAAAGTATAATTTGAGGAATTTAATACAAATGATAACAGAAATAATGTAGTTATCATACAATAACTCTCATTGCTTCTGTTATCCTTATTAAAAAGGAAACAAGCCACTTTTTACTACTTCCATTGCAATTATCATGGTTTGCCTGGATTATTGCAATAGCTTCCTAACTAGTCTTATCTTTGCTCCCTGCCCAGGCAGAGTGTATTTTTTAGCATAGTGATCCTAGAAATTTGTTCATGTCCCTCCTTGCTTAAAAACCTCCAGTGAGGTCTCATCTCATTCACAGTAAAAATCGAAGAGTCTATAAGGTGCTACCCAATCAGGTCCTCTATGATCTCACCTACTGTTATTCTCTCTCGCACCCTCTACTCCTGGATGTTGGTCTCCTCAAGACTGCCAGGCACAGCCCTAACTCAGCTTTTGTGTCTACCTTGCCTTCTTCCTGGTAGACCAGGAGATAGTCTCATAGCTCACACTTCACTACCTTCATTTTCTCAATAAAGCTTTTCCTGAATATTCTATATATGTTTTTATTCTTATATTTTTATTAACTCGTGTTTTGTTCTTTTTTATACTTTTATTGGTGCATTGTAATTATATGTCATAGTGAGATTCAAATTTATACAAACATACATGCATACATCACTTGGGGTATTTCCCTCCACAGCTCACCCTGCTGCCCCCTCTTCCCTCCTGTGCATGTTAGTGAGATTAGTAGTAATGCCTTTATATATGGACATAGCACTATTTGAACTGTTTCCTTCCTCAGTTCTCTTTTTCTTTCCTCCCTCCCCCACCGCTTTTTAAAATCGACTATACTCCCATCTCAGCAATGCTCCACATCCTCCTATATTGCTTTCTTTCTTTCTTTCCTTTTCTCTTCTTTTCTTTCTTTTTATATAGAATAGTTCCTAACAGAAATGCAATTTACCCATCTAATTTATTCCTTGTCTCTCCTTACTAGGAGCTACACAAGGATAAGAATTTTGTCTGTTTTGTTTACTGTATCCCCCTGGTGTTTAGAACTGTGCCTGGCATATAACATACACTTGCTAAATATTAATTTAATCAACAAAAGACACTGTAGTGCAGAGTTTATGTCTCTGAAGTTAAATTTCTTGGGCTTAGATTCTTAACCATAATCTGCCTTCATAAAATTTCAGTTTCTTTTCTAGTAAAATGGGAGAAATTATAGTTCCCATCTGTAGTGTTCTTGTGAAAATTAGAGGGTTACTCTAAAAGCATTTCACTAATGTCTTTAATAACCAATGGCATTACTAGTATCAGATTTGTCTTATGTTCATGTTCTGTTTAGTTTTTCCTTCTTAGGTTGTGGTCTAGAAAGTTCCCCTAGACAGAAATCTGAGGCGATTATAGGAAAATGAACAAAAAATGTGGAGAAAAACTAGACTTAAACACTGGACAAAAGCAAATGATTATAACCCCTGCAAAAAGGAAATAAGGCAATCCCTACAACCACCTCAGTTTCTATCTGGAGGCACTTTACAGAATGCAGTCTAGGTAGGGTGCGTCAAGCAGCACATGGCAGTTTCGTGGAGTTTAGAAAACACAGGAGGGATGTTTAGGGAGGTCAGAAAGCCTGGAATTTAAGCAGGATACCCAAGAGGAGGGAGAGCACATGCAAAAGAAATCCCTGAAGCTGCCTAGGGATTCCCTAGAGTAGCAGTTGTCCCTTTGTTTTCAGAACCTCTATGCACTTTAGAAATTGAGGATTCCAAAGAGATATTACTTATGTGGACTATAACTGTCAATACTCAATACACTAGTAAATGTCTAAAATATTTATCAATTTAATTAAATACTAAGGTCATATATATAACATATTTTATAAAAATAAATATATTTTATGAAAATAAAAATAGTGAGAATAGTAGCATTAATCTACTTTTTGGGCAATTCTCTTATTTTCTAACTTAATAGAAAACATCTGGATTTTTATATCTGCTTCTGAATTCAATTTGTTGCAATATCAAACATCACATAGCCTTTGGAAAACTCTAATGCACATTATTGAGAAAATAAAAGTACAAAGGCAAATAACACCTTAGTATAATTATAAAAATAGTTTTGAACTTATAGGCCTTGGTATTATTATCAAGTTTTATTATTATGAGTTTTAAATGTATAGACCCCTAAAGTATATCAAAGACAGCCCAGGTGACTCTGGCCAACACTTTGAGATCTGCTACCTTAAAGTCTTTGGATAAATTCTAAGCAGCATATATATAGGGTGAAACTCCATAGGACTAGGTAAAGAACTACCAGGTAATTTTAAGCTCAATAATTCTTAGCAGAGCCGGGTGTGGTGGCACATGTTTGTAATCCCAATACTTGGGAGGGGGAGATAGGAGGATCACAGGTTCATAGCCAGCCTTAGCTACTTAGTAATGCCCTCTGCAACTTAGTGAGACCCTTTTTCAAAATAAAGAATAAAAATAGGGCTGGAGGTGTAGCTCAGAGGTAGAATGCCCCTGGATTCAATCCCCAGTACCACAAAATAATAATAATAATAATAATAATAATAATAATAATAATAATAATAATAATAACAAAAACAACAACAACAATTCTTAGATAGCACACAACACTGGGAGATATCAAATTCTTACCAGCTATGGAAAGACTTGTGTAGAACATTCAGTAGAGCATTGAGAAACATCATGACTTAGGTAGTAGTAGGGCTAAATTAATCCATGGGTAAAAACTACTTTAGATTGACCAAAACAGAGCTTTCAAAAGCCTCCAAAGCAACAAACTGATCCAGAAGTAACTTTATAATACACATCAACTCCCTTAAAGGAAGACAATAAAATCTAGACTCAACAACATAATACTTAAAATGTCCAGAATCTAATTAAAGTAAAATATGCAAAGAGGCAGGAAAATGTGACACCTGAAGAAATATCAGTAAGTAGAAGTTCTGAAAACAATAGAGAGGATGGCAATATAAAAACTTTAAAATAGTAATCATAAATATATGCAAAGACTTAAAAAATCATGACAATGACATGTGGGAGAATATCAACTGATCAAACATATAGGCAGTTGGAGTTCCTGGAAAAGACAGAGATTATGTTTGTAGAGACATTGGCTTAAATATTTTCATATTTGATGAAAAGTATAAAGTCACCACATTAAGAAGTTAAAAAAACAAAATCTTAAGCAAGATCAACCTGAAGAAAATCATACCAAGACACAACATAATCAAATTGTTGAAAACAAGCAATAATAACAAAATATTAAAAGTAGCTACAAGAAAAAAGAGGACAATATATACATACACACATGTGTGTGTGAATGTGTATATGTGTGTGTGTGTGTGTGTGTGTGTGTGTGTGATATAAACACAGTAACAATTCCTTACTTCTCTTCTAAATCAATGAAGAAATACGAATGGAGTATCTTTAATGTGCTGGGGTGGGGATCTGGTAACTCAGAATTCTATATCCAGCAAAAATATCCTTTAAATATGAAAGTGAAATAAAGATATCTGCATATAAACAAAAGGAAATCTATTATTGGAAGACCTAAAAACTAAAAATATATATATTAAAGGAAAATTCTTGAAATAAAAATGACAATGTATAGGAACTTGGATCTATAAGGAAAAGATGAATAACAGAAAATGTTTGCTGATCCCTAGTTTAAAGTGAAAATAATATCATCATATTGTGGGGTTTGTAAACATGTAGAAGTAAAATGTTTCATAATGGTAGCACTCTTGCTCTTCCAGAGCTCTTCTCCTTGTCCCTCTTCTTTTCCTATATGCATAGGTGTCCAATTGCTTTAATATCATTTGTTGAGAGGTTATTGTTTCTCTATTAGTATCAGGCTAGTATCTTTGTCAAATATCAACTGGGTATCTTGTGGACCCTATTAGGTTCCAACGATCTATAAGTCTACCTGTATGCAAAACCACATTGCCTTGATTGCTAGAACTTTATGGTGAGTCTTGAAATCAGCTGGTATAAGGCCTCTGGCTTTATTCTTCTTTTGGTCCATTGCTTCCTACATAAATTTGTCAATTTCTATGTTTTAAAAGCCTACTGATATTCTTATTATAATTGCACTAATTCTGTAGGTCATTCTGGGGAGACTCGGTATCTTAATAAGATTAAATATACCAGTTCATGAATCTGGTGTATATCTATATTTAGTAAAGTCTTCCTTAATTTCCCTCAGTAATACCATAAAATTTTTCAGTGTAAAATTTTTGAATATCTTTTGTTAAATTTATCCCTCTTACTTTTATTTTGTTAAATGTATCCCTCTTACTTCATGGTTGTTAATGCTACTATAGATAGTTGTGTGTGTGTGTGTGTGTGTGTGTGTGTGTGTGTGTGTGTGTGTATGTATGTATTTTCCATTATTTATGGAGTAATTCTTGTAGGGAGAGACTTTTTTCTGTAGGTGAGTGCCAGGTTGTCAATGAAATGTGGTGAGTTAAATTCAGTTCTACATAGACTCAGTAGTATGATCTCTGTGCAGTTTATTCAGTTGTAATCCTCTTCAGCAATGTCTGCAATTGTGTCAGTGAGCTAGGATGAGTGATTTCGTGATAGTGGTAGCATGGTTTTGTTGAGAGCAGGGCAGTTGGGCTGGTTGTTGGATTGTGTGGCTGTCAGGCCAAATACAGCACAACCAGGCACAGTGCATGGTCAGCAGTATGGCAGGCTCTCTAGTGCATCAAGTGAGTTGTTGGGTCAAGCATGGGAGCATGCAGGTGCAGTGTGGCTGCCACTGAGCTGAGTGTGGTCTCACAGAAGTGCAGTGAATCAGTTGGCTATGTGGTGGGCTCTCTGAAGGGCAGGGTTGCCACTGGACTGACTGTAAAGTGATTGGGGGCTAGCTGTGTTTCTGCTTATTCAATGAGGTGGGTCTGAGGAAGCTGCTGTGTGGGTTTGAACACTGGGCTTTCAGCAACTCTGCTGTGTCTAGGCTCTGAATAGCCAGGATTATGGTGCTCTACAATAAAAATTACACAACACTGAAGAAACAAATTGAAGAAGACACTAAAAAAAAAAAAAAAAAAGAAAAATCTCCCATGTTCATAGAGAGAATATTGTTAAAATGGCCATACTACTGGAAACAATCTACAGATTCAATGTAATTTCCATAAAAATACAAATGGTATTCTTCACAGAACTTGAAAAAAAATCCTAAAATTTATATGGAAGCACAAACAACCCTCAATAGCTAAAGCAACACTGATCTAAAAGAGGAATGCTGGAGGCATCATATTACCTAATTCCAAAATATCCTACAGAGAATGGTATTGGTATAAAAACAGACATGCAGACCAATGGAATAGTATAGAGGACTCAGAAATAAACCCATACGTTTACACTCATCTGATTCTTGACACAGGTGCCAAAAACACATTGGGAAAAGGCAGTCTCTTCAACAATTGATGCTCAGAAAATTGTATATCCACACGCAGAAGACTGAAACTAGACTCCTATCCCTCACCCTGAAAAAAAACAAAAACAAAAACAAAAACAAAAAACCAACTTAAAATGGATTAAAGACATTAATGTAAGACCGGAAAATTTGAAACTACTAGAGGAAAACATAGGGGAAACACTTCAAGATATTGGCAAAGACAATAATTTCCTGAATAGGATTCCAATAACTTGGGAAATAAATCAAGAATGGATAAAGGGAATTATATCAAATTAAAAATCTTCTGCACAGCAAAGGAAATAACACCAATAAAAGTATTTTAAAATGCCAATTATCTAGATAGATTCAGTATTCTTGTTAGAAAAATTGAGTTAATAAGTTTTAGAATACTCTAATTTCTGTAGTCTATTTGTAGCATAACATATGAAGAAATAGAAAATGAAAATGTATGAGAAAAAGATAAGGAAAAATGATTGTAAGAGAAAAGATATGATGTAGGAACACATCTCTTGTGTGGATGAGGATAAAATAATAAGTAGGGGAATCGAATGGTATGCAAAGAGGTACTGTAAAGCAAACTCAAAGGAAAAATATAGAAATATTTCCTTTACAATGGAGCAAAAGTAGAGGAAAAAGATTTATTAGAGAGGATAAAAATGTTACTTTAGGTTTTATTTCAGCTTTTACAAATTAAGAAAAGAAGAGAAAATACACTTTTTTTTTTTTAGAAATGAAGAACTAAGTGTTATATGTTTCTATCTACTGTCAAAAAGAATATTGATGTAAATATAAATATGAGGAAAATCTTTTAATACTTAATTTTAAAGGCAAAATATCACTCTTAATTCATGTAGAAAGAAACAGATGAAGGTAACTAAGATTGTTAATCTTTTAAAAATGCATGCTTCATGGAAAATTCTAAGAATGTGTTTTAAGAGACATAGTACTGCTGGCATTGATTGAAATTTTCCAGTCTTTTTGGAAGAGCAGATCTTATAAAAGGTTAAATGCCATTGCTTCTCCTCCTGGGTCCCTCAAACCTTCACCTCCATGCCAAGTCACTCTAACACCAGTTGAAAAGACCCTCTCTTGCAATCTGCTGAAGAGCGCCCTCTAGTGCTACCTTGCACATGAAATAGCCGCACATTCATTTTTTCCATTGAGTTGTTGGTTCTGCTTATACAGACACAGGTTTTCCTTGTCACAGCAGCCAACAGAGAAAGCATAAATGATAGTTTAGAAGAACATTATGGGTTTTAGTGCCAGCTAAGAAAATCTATAACATTATATTAAAGAGTTAGAGGTTTAAACAAACTTATGAAATGAGATACATCAATTTTTAAAATGTGCCTTTTATTGAAAAACTAATTTTTAAGAAAACAATTTACAAAAAGTGTTAGTATTTTTCTAGTACTTATAAAGACATTTATTCTGTCACAGAAAAAGTAGCAGAGACAATTGCTCCTATCAACCTCTCAACTTCTGGAAACTTATCCACTTAGCCTGGTGGTATCCTAAGAAAATTTTCCAAACACTTATTTTTGCTCAGTTTTTTATTTCTGGTAATAGACAGTAAAAGTTCGTTCATCCCTCATCAAAATACCTTGTGAATAATTTCTATTTTATTTTATTTTTAGACATGGGGGTCTTGCTATGTTGCCTGGCTTGGCCCTTAACTCCTGCACTTAAGCAATGTGTCGGTCTCCTAAGTAACTGAGATTATAGTCACACACCACCATGCCTAGCATAATATTTCTCTTTTGAAAGAGCCTGTAAACCATAAATTACAGACAGATTAGGAAAAGTTAAATATTCACAAAAGATTAATGAGCATGTTAATGAATGTATGCATGTGGCATATCTATGTATGTATGCATGTTTATATATTCCTACCATTCTGTTTAATAATTAAAGTGAAGATCAATCAAACACTTGGATCACAACATAGATAAATATAAGATCTCTTAAACTACCTTTTGGTGAATGAGGAAACTCAGCACACTGCTTAATTTTTTCGTTTAATTTTTTTGGAGGTGTATAAGTCTATCCTGTGTACAGTAAATAAGGTTAAATGTATTCATCCCTTCAATATGATTAAAGTATGTTAAAAGATACCAATCCAAAATGTAAGAGGTACAAAGAAAAGGTAGCATGTATCCTAATGCTTCTAGAGTGGGACAATGCTTAGAGATAAAATACACTTGAAACATGGCCCTTCAGGTACTTGTTCTATCTGAATAGTGTCTAAATAGAATAGTGGTTCAAACAAATCCAGGCCAGGAATAGACAGGGAAATGGGTATAAAAAGGCCACAATACTTGGTGTGAAAAAAAAAAAAAAAACCTCTGGGTTCTATTTCTGTCCCTGACTCACCACTGACCTTGACAAAGTCAGTGTCTCCACTGTGATTCAGCTGCTCCATCAAACAGGGGCAATAACTCTTGCCAGAAACCACACCAGAGTGTTGATAATGGGAGAATTAGTGTGATAATGTACAAAGCTTATAGAAATTTTACTGTGCTATGAACACTTTTGGAAAAGATCATGCTCTTTTGTTACCACACAAGAAGATAATGGACGTTTAAAACATAAGCTTAAATTCCACTTAACATCTTTATTTCCATTTATCTTGATAGTTTTTCAATTTATTATTTTAACCACTTCTTATTGGTTAATATTTTTAATTAGTCTAATTATTTTCTAATCCCTCTTCTTATTCTTTTATTTGCTTTACTTTTAGGTTTCTATTTTTAATGTGCTTTTATTGGTGCATTATAGTCTCACATTATAATGTAAATCATGTTGACAGTGACATACATGTACAAGCACTTGGTAGCCCACCTGCACTTCCACACCTCCCCCCTTTCCAATACTGAGATTGATATTGGTATTTTCACATATGCACACATAGTCAGTGTTAGTAATTCCATGAATGAATTTCACTCTTCCCCTTCCTCTTCCCTTAGACCACCTCCCTGGCTCCACTGAGGTTTCTCCTCCATTATCTGGAGTCCCTTTGGTATCCCAATTACTCCCTAACTTGTGCATATTAGAAAACACGTATGTGACCCTTCATTTTCTGTGACTGGGTAATCTCACTTAACATAATATTCTCCAGGTCCTTCCATCTTCTTGCAAATTACATAATTTTGTTCTTCTTTATTGCTGAGTAGAATTCCATTGTGTGTATATCCCATAATTTTGTAATCTATTCATCTGTTGATGGACACCTAGGTTGGTTCCATAATTTGGCTATTGTGAATTGTGCTGCTATGAACATGGGTATGTATATATTACTGTAGTTCTCTGATTTAAGCCCCTTTGGAAAGATATCCAGGGGTGGTATAGTCAGATCATGTGGTGGATCCATTCCCAATTTTCTGAGGAATCTCCACACTGATCTCCATAGCAGCTGAACTAATCTGCAATTCCACCAAGAGTGTAGAAGAGTTGCAATTTCCCCAAACCCTCACCAGCATTTATTGTTTTTTAACTTCTTGATGATTTCCATTCTGATTTGGGTTAGATGTAATCTCAGTGTAGTTTTAGTTTGCATCTCCCTGATTGCTAATGATGTTGAGCATTTTTTCATATATTTATTGGCCATTTGTATCTCTTCTTTTGTGAAATGTCTATTCAATTCAACTGCCCATTTCTTGATTAGGTTATTCATTTTTTTAGTGTAAAGTCTTAGTGCTCTATCAAAGATCTTCTCCCATTCTGTAGGCTTTCTCTTTAGACTCTTGATGGTTTCCTTTGATGGGCAGAAACTTTTTAGTTTAATGCCATCCCACTTATTAATTCTTGTTTTAATTTCCTGAGCTTTGGGGGCCTTGTTGAGGAAGTTTCTACCTGTGCCTAGATGTTGGAGTGTTGGATCTATGTCCTCCTCTAGTACATATTCTCTGATCTGACTTCCAGGTTTTTGATCCATCCCAAGTTGACTCCTATGCAAGGTGAGAGGTAAGGATTTAGTTTCATTTTTCTACAACTGGATAACCAGTTTTCCTAACACCATTTGTTGAAAAGGCCCACTATCAGTTTTCTATTTATATGAAACAAGAATTTGTTCATCTTGAGTTTCTCCTTTCCCTCATTCTATTTATATGTGTAAATACTAGACTGTTTTTCTCCTACTTATCTCCATGTTGTTGAACTATAACAAAAGCAACCGTAACAATGATAACTTGTACTTCATGTGAAAGTACTTTGTAAACAAACTCTAATCTCATTTCATATTTTTATTCAAGTTAGTCTCAATTAGGAAAGTTGTTGATAGTTTCTGTATCTTATCAAACTCTAAACAGGTAAAATTTTCAATAGTAGGAAAATGTTCATCCTGTCACTCTGAAAGAAGACAATCATTGGATACAATAAACCAACAATAAACTTTAATATACTTTTTCATAGATATTCTAGTAAATGAAAGTACAGATATTTCAAAAAATTTTCTGTTATGAAATACATATTTATTTCAATCTATAGGATGAGATATATTTATATTTTATAAAATTGCAGGGTAAGAAAAATAAAAAATGTTTCATATCTTTATTCTCAACTCTATTATATTACTTTTTGTTGTATAGTAGTAGAAATCATTTAATATATATAAAATATGGAAATGACTACCTCATTGTGCTCTTGGAATGATTAATTGTACTTTTACATTAGAACAAAGGCTATGTGAACATATGGTATTATTACTTTAATACAAGTAATTCATTGTAGTATGAAACAGCCACATATAGAGCAAACAATAATCACTTACTACATGGGATAAAATAAAACTCCCACTGAAAAATGGAGAAAAGCCTCTTTCTGCCTCTAATTAGTTTTTAATAAATGATACATAATAAATGGCAACATTCCAATTTATCACAGTTTAGGCACAGTCCTTGAATGGGGGATGGAAATGCATGAACTCTGGTAGCTGTTTGCGTAGCTTGTGAAACCCTCTCCATTAAGGGGTATTGTTCTCAAAATCTGAAAACCTGCACGCTCTCATAAGGTCCTTCCAGGTAGGCCTGAGTAACTGGAAGTAGTCCGTCTATAAGACATGGTTCTAATACAAATAAATAGTTTCTCTGTTCTTGGTCCACATCTCTATAAACATCTATTTCATTTACTATTGGTTTTAAATGCATATGCACGCATGCACGCACACACACACACACACACACACACACACACACACACACGGCTAGTGAGATTAATACCTAGAATATGACACAGTCCTTTTTACTTCACAAATGTGAGAAATACACTGAGATTAATAGTTTTGATTTTTTTTTTCAAAGCTCCCTTTTGGCTCCCTGACATTAAATTCTATATACCAGCTTATGTTTTTTGTTTCATGTTATATTTTAATAGAGCAGACCTGGTGGTATTTAAGTTTGTTTTAAGAATCCAGATTAGATTATTTTTATGCTTTGTTTCTACTCCTGTATTTTAATGTTTTTTATTATTCCTCAACAAGTAAAGATAAAGCGATACATTATCACCACAACATTTAGCAAGTATTTAACCATGGTATTCTATTAGTGTAGGAGGAATATTTGTGCTGTTTTTACTAAGTCTCATCTACACTTGCCTGAGAAGTAAAGCAAGTGAGAGGGTGGGTTTTATCACTTGATATGGCTACCGAGATGGGTTCATTGTCTACTGAATGCACTGCTCCCTCCATGCTTGCATTAGCCACACCCACTGCTGTAGCATCATTCTGCCCGCATGCATACACTTCTGCATGTAAAAACAGAGACTCTAATGCCTTGCATCATCCTGGAATAAAAAGAACCTGGACGGAGAACAATTGTTTCCTCTTAAAAATGGAAGAAAGAAATATACTGAGGCTGCCGGGCGTGGTGGCACATGCTTGTAATCCCAGCATTTGGGAGGCTGAGACCAGATGATCCGGGTTCCCAGCCAGCCTCAGCTACCTAGCGAGGCCCTCCGCAACTTAGTGAGAGCTTGTTTCAAAATAAAGAATAAAAAAATAGGGCTGGGGGCATAGCTCGAAGGTAGAATGCCTCTGCGTTCAACCCCTAGTACTGCAAAAAAAAAAAAAAAAAAAAAAAAAAAAAAAAAAAAAAAAAAAAAAAAAAAAAAAAAAAAAAAAAAAAAAAAAAAAAAAAAAAAAAAAAAAAAAAAAAAAAAAAAAAAAGAAATATATTGAGGCTACAACCAACTATTTCTACATAACCACAGTTAACTCATTCTAAAAAAAATAATAATGTAGATTGTTTATAAAGAAGTCTCTCCTCCCCATACTGGTTTACCCCACAAGTGTCTTTGTTCTCAGACAAGATGCTTTCTCTGTGCTGAAAATTTTTAGTAAATTTTTACTATGACCAATTAAGTTTAAGGGATTTATTTAATCCTCAGCACAAATATACCTCTGTATTCTTTATGAAATTATACACAAAGACAGAATAGAGCTTCTTCATAAAATGGACATATTTATACAAAGCTAGATCACCTTCGGTCACATATCATAGGCAAGCTACTGCATACTTATAAAAACACCAGATTATTTTTATACAGTAAGTGTACCAAGTATATTCGGTCTTGATAGTCCTTCACACTATTCTTCCTGTGTCCACACATGTACACATGTGCAACTCCATTTCTATAAGGAGAATTTCATCTAATGGTGCATAGTCTGGTTGGTATTTCTATATCTTTTCCTCCTTTAAATGTGACTAGCTATTTACACCCTAACAATTCTGGCACAGAGCTGATTTAGCATTTTTATTGGAATGTGAAAGCTCTTAAAAGAAGAAAAAAATCTAATCAGCCAGAAGAGATAGAAAACTTGCTGAATTTTCTCTCCCCCCTCAATCCTATCAAAAGCACATCTTCCATTCATTGCTTCCCGGTGTCATTATGACAAGCGGCTACAAATCAATAGCGGAGGGAAAGGCAGGACCAAGCCGCACTCACCGAGTGATAGAGACTCACTCTCGGCCCCGATTTGCTAATAGCCTATAATAGCAGCCATTGGCGCCCTGCATTAAATCATACATTTCACTCTGCGTTTATTATGGGATTTTTAAAACTCCTCACCAAATTGGATTTTCTCGATGGTCTCTAATTTCCACATTTATCATTTAAAATTAAACTCCTCTGTAGAGAGTGGGGATAGAAGGAGAAGGTAGAGAGAGGCCAGACAGTACTATATTTTTCCTTTTCACCTCTCCCCTTTATGAAAACCCATAAATAATACCAGGTAGCATAGCCATAAGCAGCAGGGTGGTGGTGGTTGTTTTTAATAAAATAAAATAAAATAAAAAAACCCAACAACCTAGAAATCAAGCTAGAATGGTCTGGATTTGCTGGTCTGTGAATGAAGATGATAATTCCAGAGGACAAGACACGTACACATAAAGCAGGTTTTAAACAAAAGAAAATTAGTTAAAACTTAAAAACTCCCAGTAATGTTGCAATGAAGGTGAATTGTAAAAGCAATGGAAAATAAGTTTATGTTACATTATGCAAATACTTCAAGGAGCTGTAAAAAAGAATATTTTACAACAAAGAAAACAACTAAGGTATTCTGGCCTTTAAAAATGACATTTATCTTATTCCAAAGCTCAGTGACAAATAGACAAAAAGTAAAAAAAAAAAAAAAAATCATATTGGTTTCTAGGTTTCTAGTTCTGAAATAGCTTGCTTTACCCCATATGCTTTCTTAGTTTAAAAATATTATAAAATTTCATAGAGGGCCGTGGCTAAAGCTGCTGTAGCAAACCCCCAAACAAGTTCTTAAAACCCCACAGAGGCCACCAAAACAATGGAATCAACCTCTGGGAGTTTAAATCACTACAAATTTATGTATGCATTTATTATATCTATCTAAAAAAACATTTTTTATTATTTGGGTATGAAATGAACATTAAACTTCAGAAGGTCTGCAGCATAAAATGAAAAGGGTATTTTTTCTCAAGGCTGCACAGTTGGGACTCAGTGTGGCCAAATTTGAACTCTAGTACTAGCAGGCTCCAAGGACATCAGAGCATATGTAGACATGGTTGAAAAGGCTAGAATTTAGTGAAATATCAAATAATCCCTTCCTTTTGTGGCCCTCCTCAGCAATAAAGATTATCTATATCATTTTCCTTAAGAAATTGAGCAGTGACCTTTGAGAGTATTCAAAGAGAAGTTAAAAACTTAAGCCATTTTATAATACTATTTCATTGTATCTGTACAGACCTTCTTGTTTTGGACTTTTTTTAGTCATCAACATAATTATTTTAAAAAATTTCAGCAATCCTTTAAAAAAACTACCATTGATTGCTATCTTTTCTTTTTCTTTTTATTAGGCAGAAAACTACTGTTGTATCTACCCCTTTTCTTCTTCCACTCTACATAACTAATAATCTCCCATTTTAATAAAGTTTTAATTCAAGTAACATACAGAAAAGTTCAATAATTATAAGTATATGCTATGAATTTGAATATATGAAATTACTAGCTATATACACTTGTGTAACCAGCATCTAGACCCAGCAGAACGTTTACTGGTGTCCCAGAAACCCCACTGTGTTCCTTTCAGTCACTTTCAACTCCATCAAGGGTTGCTTCTGACATCATAGATTAATTCTGCCTACTTCAGAACTTTATACAAATGGGATCATCCAGTATGTACTATTTTATGTCTAGTTTCTTTTATTCAAAATTATGTGAGATTAATGCATGTAGTTAATGGTTCATTCACTCTTGCTGCTACAGAGCCAGGATCAGCAAACTGGTCAGAGGACCAAACCTGGCATATTGCCTATTTTGTAAGGCCTCTGAGTTAAATGTCATATCCTTTTAAGTACTATCTATGGAGGCTTTCATGATACAATAGAGTTGTGTAACTGGTACAGAAACCCACCTCATATACTAGAATATTTACTTTCCAGTCCTTTGCAGAAAAAGTTGGGACCTCTGCTGTAGAGTATTACACTGTGTGACTGTAGCACACAAAAGAGAATTTATTTATCCATTCTACTGTTGAAAGACATTTAGGTTGTTTCTGGTATTGGGCTAGTATATGCTATAAATATTCTAGCATATGCTACAAACATTCTAGAGCATGTCTTTGCTAAACATATATGTATCAAGAATGGAATTGCTGGGTACAGGGTATGTATATGTTCTGTTTTGTAGTTACTGCCTAATGGTTTTTTACAATGGCTTTAAATCAATTTCCACTCATGCCAGCAGTTTATAAGAATCCCAATTGCTCGGTTTTCTTTCCAACTCTTAATATATTGGTTATTCTCATTGTTTGAAGTTGCATTTCCCTTGTGTCTAGTAAGATGGAGTGCCTTCTTATATGTTTATTGCCTTGTAGGTAGCCTCTTTTGTGAAGCATCTGTGTCTTTTGTCTGTTTCTCTCATGGGCTACCTGACTTTTTCTTACTGATTTGTAGCAGTTATTTGTAGATTACGGACACAAATATTTTATTAGACCATCTATTATAAATGTATTCTAGGTTGTGATATGTCTTTTTACTCTTTTTAAGGGGATCTTTTGATCAACAGAAATTCTTAATTTTAATGTGGTTCAGTGAATCCATTTTTTTTTCTTAAAGCATTTTTTTGTGTCCTGTTTAAGAAATATGGCCTATCCCAAAGACATTAAGATTGTGAATCCATGTAGATTTTTCATGTATACTAATAGGTCATTTGTGAATAATGATGACTTTATTTCTTTTCTTTCCAATGTTGTTGATCTGTCTTGCATTTTGGTGGCTAAGACCTCCAGCACAATGTTGAATAAAAGTGATGATGGTAAGGCATCTTTATTTTGTTATGAATTTTGTTGTGGATTTTGTAGATTCTATTAATCAGGTTAAAGAAGTTCCTTTTTTGTTATAGACGAGTATTAAAGTTTATCAAAGACTTAAAAATCTATCAAGATGATTGTTTCTTTTTCTTACTTTCTGTTAATATGATTAATCATACTAATCTAGAAATGTTAAACAACCTGTGAATTTCTGGAAAGCTGTACTTGGGGTCATAATCTGTACTAATTTCTATATATTGCAGGATTCAATTTGCTGAGAGTTTGTTTAGGAATTTTATATCTAATGTTAATGAGAAAGACCAGTTTATAATTTCCTTTTCTTATAGTATCCTTGTTTGTTTTGATATTACCTTCCTTATATTTAAAAAAGTCTCTAGTGAAATCATAAGAGTTACTTTTCACAAACTGCAAATTTTTAGTGGAAATTGAAGTACTTTTATAATAATGGAATAGGGAGTTCTGATACTATGGGTTTATCTTACTGTGCTCTAAGTTCCCTAAGTTTCATAACTCACAATTCCCCTGAACTCACTTCTTTTACACACCTTTTGAAAATTCTTTTAAATTGTCCAAGTTTCATTTCACTTTCCTGCAAGGTGAATTCAAGAATCCATAAGAAGGGCTTCTATAAGTCATTGCACTTTAGGCTACTACCATCTTCAAGGATAGGTATTGCCAGAAGTTATAAGAAGTTATTCTCTGTCCTGGATAAATTTATAATTCAGTAAGATAAGTCAGCCCTC